>BMAO01011285.1:0-212262 GCA_019973975.1 Trichonephila clavata
ATACAATCGTATTATAATTATATATTCAATATATATATGTTACCCGGCAAAGTATGAAATCCGACATTCTATAGAATGCCTAGGCATTCTATACAATGCCTAATCTAGCTGGCAACGTATGAAATAATTCCTATTTCACACATTGCCTAGGCATTCTATAGAATGCCTAATGAGAAACCGGCAAAGTATGAAATACATCTCTGATTTATTTCGAATATTGCGTGGCAAGACACGAAACTTCTAACGCGTGTCTCAGGCTCAGAATTTGTTAATTGCAGAATTGCTGTTTGTTCGAAATGTCAAAATACCCAATTTTACTTTAACTTGTTCAACAAAAAACAACTTTTTTCCTGTGCTACCTGAAAATGAAGGAGCAAGCTATAGTGTTGGAGAAGGAGTCATGGTCTATAGCAGGGGTCGACAACCTATGTCACCTGTGGCACACGGTACAATTCTCAGTGGCACTCGCACTACTCAACAAACTGCTGTAGTGTGTGGTTCGATGAATTATATTGGTAGAATGGTTTGACTCAACAGCTAAAAGGTTGTCGACCCATGGTCTAGAGACATGAAACAACTATTCGACGACTAGTTATCCAAAATTCGAGTTGATGCTGCAAAAGAAAAAAAAATAACTGAAGTTATTTACTAGAAGTTAATACCTGATATACAAAAATGACTACTAAGAAGGAACTCAGTGAATATTGGTTGCTGAATAGCTATGATGTGATGTATGCTTCTTTAACAGGTAAACTCATTTAACCTGTTAAAGAAGGCGTCAGTATCACAAAACAGTGGCCCCCAACACCTAGTCCGTGAATCAAAGTGTATCGGGCCACTCAAAGAGCATTAAATTATTTCCATTTTATTTACTGGAGTGTATTTTTCTCGTGTTTGTGCGACTTTCCATGGAAATCAATTTTATATTTATTTTTGGTGCAAAGGAATTTTATTCTAAGGCATGTTTAAATACAATTAAATTATAAAATAAAAACAATTTAAAATATAAATAATCAACGTCCCATCCTCAGCCGGCTGCCGTAAAATTATCAAACGTTGACCGGTCCGGAAGATAACAATGTTGGGAAGAACTACTGTACACAGTATTACGTCACGTATCCTTTTTTTCCCCCCAATGGGGCTGCAATTTGGTATTTTTACCATTTGCAGACCTAGTATATTCTCCAGTGGCTGGTATCCCTTTTTAGTGCGGCACCATGTAGGCGATACCAATTGCCACCGGTAATTTAGACACCCAGTTTCCTTGTATTAGGAAGGTACCTGAGCTCTGACGATGCGAACTTGTTGTAGGAATTTAATTTTGCCAAAAGCAAAATTAAATTCCGGATTCTGGGGATGTGATAGAATTCTGAAAGAACTTTCAACTAAATACAAAAATGCTACACGTTATGATATTGAACTGTACACCCATTTTAGTGAATCTTGCCAGAAAAAACAGAAAAATTGAACAAGATAAATATATATAGAGAGAGAGCGAGATAATATAGTAGGAATTGAAAAAAGACAGAACTTCCAAATAATTTCTGAAATTGAAGTAGAATTATCTTTTACTCTCTCGTAGCCCTTCTGAAGTGATTTACACAAAACCCATTTTTAGTGGATCTCTACTCAACAAAATAAACATGCTAGCCAAATTTCAAGTCTAAATGAAATAGATCAAAACGGAATTTATTTATTAATAAACTATATTAACCACCTTTGAGAGTCGATTCCTGTAAGCCTCGTTCAACAAACCCGTTCAATTCAACAACAGATGCGTGCATACCAAATTTCATTACTGAAGGTCTAGTTATTTGAAAAAGGATATTTTTTATCAATACTCCGAGCACAAGATTCCTTCTCCGCCATAGGAGTCAATTTCCGTAAAATCCTTTTTTAGCAAATTTTCAGTCAACAAATGTAACATGCATATTGAATTTCATTGTGGTAAGTAGTAAATAGACAACGAATTTTTTTTTATAAATAATTCCCGGCAAATCCCCACTTCCCCTCCCTCTAATAGGAGTCAATTTCCGTAAAATCCGTTCTCAGTGGATCTATATTCAACTAAACAAAACAAAAATTTCAAGTCTGTTCGTCTAAAAGTTTAAAAACGGTAATATTTATCTATAACGTCCCTTAAGCCCTCGCAACAACTTTTCGGATTGTTTTCAAAACACTTTTTATAGCGGATCTCTACTCCATGAAAGGAACGAACCTACCAAATTTCTAGCATGTAGGGCTTATATAAAGATATATATACGGATATAAAGACGGAAATATTTATATATGACGCCCCTTAAGCCCTCGGGCTTAAGAGCAAAATTGAACCCTTGGGGTTCAATTTTTGTAAAAACCCTTGTGAAGCGAATCTTAACTTCAAAAACGTAAAAGGCCTGCCAAATTTCAAATTTGTAGGTTCAATAGTTCAAAAATGGGAATACTTATCTATAACACAGCCCCAACGCCCCTAAGGATTCATTTTTTGCCAAACCCCCTTTTGTAGCATCCTCTAATCCTTGAAAGAAACATGCCTACGAAAGTTTCAAGTTTGTACGGCTATAGCTCAAAAACGGGAATATTTATTTCCCGACACCCCTTAGGATATCGCCTCCTCTTAGGGGTCAATTTAACTAACTCAAAAATCTTCGCGGCATGCGTCCAACCATTTCCAACGTTTTATCGCAATCAATCAGATGAGCGGCTTTAGAAAGGCATGATAACTCACAGACACACGCACACATTCATTTTAATTTATATAGATTTGTTTTCCTTAATAAGAAAGAAAAGTTTTGTTTCGTACAACTTTTTAGTTTTCCTTTACGTATTTTGAATAATTTTTTTACTGACAGTCTCATTATTTTGCCAGAGAATAACATTTGCACTTTTTAGGAATGTAAGTCATTGATATAATATCCTTATCATAACCTTTTTCATACTTTGCCTAAATAGCTTTAGGCATTCTAAGATGCCTAGGTATTTTGTACAATGCCTAGGCAAAGTATGTAATAAATCTCATATTTCATACTTTGCCTAAAAACGTCCGCATTGGTATAGAATGCCTAGGCATTCTATAGAATGCCGGAATTTCATACTTTGCCGGTAACATATATATCACTTATAATTATATATGCTACTTATATTTTCAAATATATGTGTAAAATATAGAATAAATAAATAATTATTTTTTATATATGCTTTCAATTTTTTAAATGCCATTAGGAAATCTATTTAATATTTTATGGCCTTCCATAACGCCTTCATGTATTTTAAATGAGTTCTTTAATTTTAAATATTTGATGGATTCTGAGAAATTTAAAAGTTATTTTGTAAAGGGCATTGGTGAGTAAGGGCCTTTAAGTTATTTTTTATATAAAATTATATGTTATTCTTCTCATTTTCCTTCAAATTATTACCGTTAATAACATTTTTGTGCCAGAATCCAATATAATAACATTAATGGACTTGAAGAAATGTTATAAATAAATATATATTTTTTATTTTCGGATATGTAGAAGTTTGAAGGTTTTATAAATATCTACTTTTGATTATGTAAGGAAATATTTATAAAAATAAGTTTTTAAATAACTTAAAGTTAACGAGGAATATTTCTTAAAACAATGGCTGGTAAGAAGCCCAACACTTAAAAAGCAATAGTTTTAACAATACTCCTAGCTGACACTTAGTTCTATTGTTCCCAATAGACATTTCTGGAACTAAACACTTTCACGCTAAGCGATTGCTTAGCTATTGAAGCAGAAAATAGCATTTTCTGCTTTTTTTGTTTCAGCTATTGTCTTTCATTTCAGTAAAAAATAAAGAAATTTTTTTCCTTCTATCATTTAAAAATTAAATCAAACTTAGTAAAATTTTTTTATTATTCGAGTCCATTGTTTTATCAAATTCTTTGGATTTTTTTTGTTGCCTCGGATTCTATTTTAAATTTCTTTCAATTGTTTCGGCATCCTCATATTATTTAGTCAGTGAAAGACAATTTTCTTTCCTGTTTCTCTATCTTTGCCAGACAATCACTTTATCCATAACTATTTGCGCAGACTTCACTATCAGAAGATATAAGCTCACAGAAAGATATTCGAAAAAAAACCCTTTTTTTTCACGTTCTAGTTTTCCTTACTTCCAGTTTTTAAGAACTTTTCCACTTTGACATTATGATTCTCCTTCCCTGAATCGAGTAGTTGGAAGAAAATTCAATTTCAGTGTTCTTTGGTTCGGCAGCTACCATTGTGTGACCACCTTTCTTTTGTTTTCCGGCTTTTCAAATGTAGAATGTGAGTGAAAGAAAGTAAATTGTTATATGGTTCTTGCTTCGTCGTCTTTGTTTGTACAGTAAGATGAAAAAGATTCAATTTCTTTTTTTTTATATATATACCTCCACCCCTCTGTTCAATCCAGATAGAATTAAATTATATGGAACGTCAAAAAAAGCTCTGAAACTTGAAATATGTCTCATGAAAATTCTTCAATCTTGCAGACAATTTTTGTTGAAAATATCAATTGTCGCATTTTATATTAAAGTTGATAATTATGTATAAAATTAACTTGAGATTTATTTACTTTCACGCATATCACATTCATTTTATAGGTTAATTATAAGTTTTAGACACTTAACTAACAATAGTCGCTTAGGAATATAGGGAACTTTTCAATTTTGTGCTATTCCTTACCATTAAAAATTAATAACGGGGTATGCTTTCTCCCATCGTGGTTTCATGGAACTTTAGAAGTTTTTTCTTGAATTTTCACGCGAAAATAAGTTTACAACTTCCAGAAAATATAATGTTCTGAACATATTAAATATGCAAGTATTGAAACTAACTTGGATTGCACAGAAAAACCATTGTAATAATGAATGTAAACATGTTGAGAAATAAAACATTACGGATATAAAATTGGAACAAAATGCACGTGAAAAATTTCAGCAACAATAGTATCTACTTATTTCTTTCAACAAACCACATTTTTGCTTCAAAATCCGCTTAAAATTGTTTTTTAACTTTCTTTTTCTTTCGAATAAGTATCTCTTCGTAATCTTTTTTTTTTTAAAAAAAATTCTAATTTTCTTAATTATTAGACAATTTTTAGGTACTCTCTCATTAACCCTTTAATTGTCGATTAAAAGTTACGTGATTTACCCCTCAGTGCCATTAATTTTACATAGGGGCACGTATGCGGTGTATTGGGGATAATAGAAAAGACACAAGTAAGCAAAAAGGAAATCCTTCGCAAACGCTGTCAAGGTCATTTTATTGCATTCCATACCCTTCGGAAAAGTTTTACTGATAGCAGAGCAAAGGGTAGAATCATATTTCGGCATGGCGTATATATACGTCCGGGGCACTCAACGCATCGGTTGAATGAGATGGATATATACGCTGGTGACAGTTAAAAGGTTAAATCAGTTTATATTGAAAAATAAGAAAATTTTCAAAAATTTGCACAAACATTAAACCAACCAATAAATAAATATGTGGATATTATTTTTTAATAGTACCTCAATGGCGGTTTGTAAAATCTTATTAAAGAATAATAGCAACTCAATCAATTTCTCTCTTACCGTATCAATGTATGCAAATTGGTAAAATTCAATGCAACACTCTAAAGTTACAGCATCTCAAAGTTGAGCTATATTTCTTTTATGGAATTTAAATTTCCAATTTATAAATTTTTCTTCGTCTAAATTTAAATTAATAACTGGAAATGCACACCATTCCTGAAGAAGTCTTCTTTCTCCCGTTTACAATTAAAAAAGTCAAAAGATAAAAACCAAATTCTTATAGACAGAATAATAAGCACTCTGAAATATCAAACTCCTTTAACTTCCTTCTCAGACACGATACCATGGCTTACCAAAAATTATCTTATCCGCCTTTAACACATCCACATAATTTCAGGCCGGTCTTCAAGTTTAGTGTTCTTAGATACTATCCTTTAATTAACACCCGCTTCTAATCAGAAGAGAAATAAAAAGTAAGCAAAACAAAAGAAAGAAAGAAAGAAAAGGTGACAATGAATGCAGTTTTGGTACTTTTGGAAGAGTTGGAAAAAACTATTATCTTACTGGAAAAGGAAGAAAGGCATTAAACGAAAACACACACATCCAAAGAGTTGATTTATAATTAACAAACTTGGTACTTCAGTTATCCTTCAGAGAAGTAGTTTTTGTCATGCATTTGTCTCAAAAATTCTGAGTTGGAATTCAATTATTTTTGAATTACATTATAAACATACGCGATTTATAAAATAATTATTTTCCTGTCCTGTTTTAAATTTACATTATGATAATTTTTAAAAAATTATTTTTAATACTTTTAAACTTATTATGAGTTTATAAATAACAGGGTTCTTTTTTGATATGATAGGTTTACCGGTGCTTAGATTTTTACAAATTAATTTGAGTAGTAAAATTATTTTCCTGTATTTCCTGTTATTCCTGTTTTCCTTTAATTATTTTCCAGGTCATATACAAAATGGGTATTCCTCAAGGCGAGAAGATGGCAGCGAATTAACTATAAATGAAGAATAAAGAGTAAATGCCTGACAGTTCGCAAATTTTTCTTGTGCTAACTGGCACTTTCTAGTCTCTTGCAATGACCTCTTTGTAGTAGCCGAATATATCAAACCATATTCCTTTTCTCACTGACTCCAAGGTGATATCCTTAATAAGCTTAGTTTTGAAGAGCATATAAGAGTACAACAATGCAAAGAATACATTGTTAACCGAAATGAAATTCATCGTCAATTACGGGTATGTGTTAGATATCATGAGCAGAAAGGACCGTTGTTGGTAGTATAAATGTTCCTACAATAGATAGAGAGCTTGTGATTTTTATGCTGGAAAATGTTTGACTATCCAACCTTAACGCATTCCTTCTTTCTTGTACTTGATGACATTCCTCCTTGTTTAGTATTTTCTAAGCGACAAAGACTACCATGCTGTGGTACTTATCCTAGGCGGTGAGCTTCAACACAAGAATGCACAAAGTTAGCCAATGTTATGATAAATGCTACTATTGCGAATGTTCTCTTGTTCAGCAGAAGTTGAAAGATGGTTATATCAGTTTCAGCAAATGTTCTGTTTTAGACCAGATGGAAACTTAAGTTCTAAATGTCCCTCGTAATTTCATTTCGGCCAAGTAATATAGAAAACTATAGGAGAAGTTTGACACGTAGAAACTATGTTTAATCTTACAATCTCTTATGTGTAAGCCTAAAAGGTTTATATTGTATTCCTCTGGCTATTCTACTTTGTTTTTATTATCCTGATGTTTCCTTACTTGTCGTTTACCATTTAATTAGAGTTATGGCAATTAATATATTATCAATCGTTTACACACACACACACACACACACACACACACAAATATATATATATATATACAATACATTAAATTTAATTGTAGATGCGAATAAATTGCAGAAAATTTTTCATATATAAGTTTTATAGGTCTTAATGAAGAAATTAAATGACATTGGATATAAACGATAATATTTCTCAGTAATATGAAAAATTAAAATGCCGCGAAGGTGGGGAAACATGTTATAAATCATGTACGCAATATATTGTAGCAAATTGAAATTTTAGTATGAATAATGTACTATTACTGAACAAGTGCAGAAAAAAGAAAAATAAAAGGGAGGGAGAAGGAAGTCTTAAAGAGACCGTAATATATAATTTTAAATGTATTTAACACAGAAAAAAATTGTAGCTGTTGCTGTCGAATCAATGAATTATTAAATAACTAAATGATTGCAGTTTTTTTGTGTGGAAATAATGTTTTATTTACATTCATACGTACTTTTTAAATAACATTTTTAGTTTTTTGTAATAAAATTGTGTAATTTCTTTAGTCATTGGTTTTACTACGTCACAATTAATGAGCTCCTTTCTCAAGAAAAGCGTTAAATTTAAGTTTTCTTTCGTATACAGCAGCTCATCGTTGTTAAACTCAAACAACTATTAACATTACATCTAATTATGCAAAATACTTGGGTTTCTATTTTTTGTCACTTTATTTAAATATACTCGACTTTAAATTAGTGAAACAAATAGCTGGGTAGCATGATAAATTTTGGTATAAGTCAAAAAAATAAAAATATATTTGTGAGCGACTTCCATTTGAAGTCGCTCCCTCACCGTCCTGCCTACCTAAGGGTGTGGGGGGGGGATAAAGCATGACCAAAAACTTCCATAATAATAATTATTTTTTTACTATTCAAGCAAACTAATCAACCACAAGTTAAACTATATGAGGAGACCCTAGGAGTGATATAATGCAGACAATGCAAACAAGCGCATGTAATCATTTTAATTTAACCTAATCTATCTTAGATTATAAATTCTCAATCCAATAATCTAGTTTAGTGGTAAACTCCCTTCTAAACGTAAGTTGTGATTATTAATTAAATCTCACCTACGTATCGCCACAACAGTTCCTCCGCTCCATCTATCTTACTATTACAAAACCTTGACTTTATATAGTCAAACTAATCTCCATATCAGGGTTTCTTCTTGAAAGGGATGGTTGTGAATTAACTCGAATGCTAGCCTCAAAGCTTCCCCAAGAGGATTAATGAGAAGGTCACGTGCAGATCCGTCACAGATTTAATTAATTACTCACAACATCTCATTCTAGTTTGATTTTATTTTTAGAATTTTATATGGTTTGAATGTATAAATAAGATTAAAATCATCTTTATTATGACACTCAATGCAAAAAAAAAATTATAATAAAAATTCTTGGTAGGATTGAAATTGATTTTTGTCCCTTCTTCCAATGGCAGAATGCTTGGTAAGGTATAAAGAGTATCCAGAAAGAGTAGGAAAGAACACACAATTAAAAAAAACTGAACTAGAGGAAATATCTTAAATAAAGGAACAGATGATAAGAACTATAAGAAGTTGGGGAAATTGAAACAATTGCTTTTTTGAGTATGTAAAAATTAAATTATTTTCTTAAGATAAATGCAATGCTTTAAGAAGTTATACTAATTGCACTCGATAACAGGGTGACTTGCTACCAGACCGACAAAACTTGTAGAGTTAGAAGAGGATACAGAGATGACACGAAATCACACAGGAATGTAGGACCGCGAATGCCGTAGTTGCAATCTATGATGCAAAGAAGCACAGAAAAAGAACATATTAATGGGACAGAAAATATTTTACTGAAAGGTTGAACAAAAACAGGTGCTCGAAATTACGACCAAATGTCGTCTGGCAGTCTGACAGTGACACTGCATAATATTCCTTACGTTCTTGAAGGTCCCTGGCATGTCACTTATCAGACCGGCAACTGCAGATATTCGAGTGGTCTAGTACACCAAATTCTTCATGGGACCAGAAACAAACTCTTGTAACCTTCTATTCACACTTGCGAAGATCATGTGATGTAAAACACTGATGTTCGAGTAAAGTTCCTGGTACAACCACCGAGTGGCGTGCCTGTTCCAATCCGCAGTTCTATTCACGATCAGCATATCTACCAGTTCTTCGCTTGAATAGGAGTTCATTCTATGGCCTTGGGAAACGGATTGCAAATGATGACCTCCAGCAGGATTGGTGTTCACGAAACCTTCAGTGTAGCGCCATCTACAGCAAGACTGTCAACAGGATCCCCCTGAACGCAAGGAATTCTATGCAGTGCCACTGTCAGTTCCTGGACGATTTCTGGTCGTAATTTTGAATACCAACGTTTCAATAAAAATGTTTTCTGTCCCGTTAATGTGTTGTTGTTTCTTTTCTTTTTCTCTTCCTTTTTTTGCACCACCGCTCGCAACGACGGAATTGGCGACCCTGCATTTCTATGAGATTCTGAATTGTCTCTATAACCACAACACACGCTGCAAGTTTGGCGGTATAGTAAGGAATCACCTCGTTGTATTTTGTAAGATACTGTTGGAATAAATTACACTATGCAATTTTAAATGAAATCTTGTAAACACTTATGAATACTTTATGAATATAATATTTTACTTTATATCTTTTTAATAAAATATTCGTTCCAAAAATACTGTGAATGAACATCTGAAAACTACTTTGCATATTTTAGTGATTATACTAAATTAAATTAATCAATTTTTCGTAAAAATTAAAGTAGCATGTAAGTGAGGATAGTAATCTTTAAAACGATGCGCATTTACTTATAGAATTTCCTTGCATTCTGCAAGATTATAATCAAAACTGAATAGTAAATATTTATCGAACGAAAAGTTAGTGGCTTGAAAAATCTTTCTGGGCATTTAAAGATATTTTTAAAGACTTCATACAAGGAAATTTCTCGAAATAGATAACCTATTTCTCCTTAAACAAAATTCTTTTTTCTTCCATTAATACATCCATAATCAAACCACAGTTCTACCCTGGCTGAAACGATTCCAAATTTATTTGGTTATACATGATAAATATTTTAGAAATATTACTTCCATAAACCTAAGATACATTTTTACTGACTGAAACAACATGCATCCAATATGTTTTTATCTTAAACTATATATATATACGGATTCAGCATACAAAAACTTCCATAAATACGGATCAGTTTCTGTCTGCAGAAAATACAATATCTAGGCATCACGCTTCTTTTGGATGAATAAAGTCTCAAAGGAGCAATGACGCTGCTGCTGAAAATTGGGTGTTTCCATAAGTAGTTATTTCAGTCATAAAAAGGGGACGAGTTTTGTCTCCAAACATGTATTTCTGATGTCAGTACGTCTTTATTTTATTTATTTTTATTTTTTTTGACATTTGATGGCTTTTCGTTCAATTTTCCTTACTTTTTCTCTAAAAAAGGTCTGTGTTTCTTTTTTTTTTAAACTGAAAGGGCTTATGTAAGTTAAAGATTGTTTGTTACAATTTCTGGAGACCAGTATAATATTTGAACACGTTTCAAAAACTCTGAGCTTCTCGTGAATTCCAGATTTATTTGATAAGAAAAGACATAAAACGATGCGTTTTTTTTAACCTTGATGCTCTGAAAAATTATTTTTAATTACAAAAAAAAAATCTTTAATTTTTGAACTTAGTCATATTTTTTAATTAATATTGGTACTTTATATGCTAAAGTCAAACACTTAAAATATTTAGAAATAGTTAAAACTCATTTTTATGTAATTTAAGAAAAATTAATGGAGTTAAAGCCTTAAGTGGCGTGGGCGTGTTTACCCGTCCTGTTGAGCCGGTGTCTTTAGTGCCTGGGACGTGTATATGCGTTCTTCCAAAAGAAGAATATTTGCTTTGTGCTTATTTGTTTAAAACTAGTCCCACGATTTTGAAATAGAGTAATATGATATTGACAGTGCTTCTTTAAAATTTACTTATTTCGGAGAAGAGGTGGGAGAAGTAATTTAAAGGGTATATTCCAGGTACGATGAAATTCATAATTAAGCAGGTTTTTTTTTCTCTTTTTCGTTAGAGTGGGCTTTTTGCCATTCTTCATTTGCTGTCATTTTCACTTACCGTGTTTAATAGAAGCTTTTTAATTTTTTGTACGAATGGGCTGAATCCAATACTGGTTTATGTGTTCAACCATGTTTTAGGATACACCACAGGACATAAATTATGATAAGTTATAATTTATTTTTTACTGTAATGTTACTCTAAAGTTTAAACCTTCTATTTTCATTTTATTATTTTATCCTTTTCATTTCTTTCTTTTTTTTAAAGTGAAAGTAAACAAATTTTAATTTGGAAAACACGCCTATTCTCCCCCCTCCCCAATAAACCACGTAACAACGTGCGCCTGAGGGATGAACGGTGGCACTTGGGGGGGGGGTGAATTTCGTAACTTTTCTTTGGCAGTTAGGGGTTAATCCAGTTAGTACGTGTATAGCAATAACTTGCAAAGTATGCATGCGAAGTCTAAGTATCTTAAAATGAAACAATGTACTTCGCCAAAAAGAAATGGCAAAGCGAGAGAGGAAAGCGAGCCATGGGAATATAATTATTTTGGAGGTTACATCTATATATGACGAAATAATAAAAAAAAAAGGTGGGCTAGAGAACTATTTATTCAGTATGCAATATTATTGATTGGGACAGCTATACAGCTGTCTAATGTGCAAGGCATACTGTCAATGGTGTCATTAATGGTATCCTGAGATATTTTTTACCATGCCGAGTCTATTACGGATCTCAATTCCTCTATAGTATGCGCCTGTAGCGTTCGATGGACCTAACATTAAATAAGTTCCCAGAAATGTTTGATAAAAAGGGATTAGGAGAGACTGTCTGACAGCAATACATGTTTATCTACTTAGTCTCTTGAGAGTTCTTCCGGCAACATGAGACTGAACATTGCCTTTCTGGAATAACGTGCTAGGGGTGGCCTGTGCAAAAAACCAAACCACAGAGAAAACAGTTATCATAACGTCGAAGTCTGATGTTAAACTACCAGTATTATGTAGAAAGTATATCTCCTATTTAAACATAACGTAAATTCTGAATCATGAGACTGGTGTAAGTGCTCAACAATATGGACTGGCATGTGAGGTTCCTCGAAAAGCCACTGGACTCATACAGGATAGTCTATCCTCCAGAAGCAAAATCAGGATTCACCTGAAAAACAATACCGGATTTTATTCATTGTTCTTATAGCAATAACGTTGGCTCCGAGTGAGGTGTGTAGCCTTGTGTGGAATGTATAAAGAAGTTCCAAAGGCTAGTTGCTCTGCTCGGAATCACCCTTCAAGTATCTTGTTGAGGATTGCTTTGCTGCGGAGAGAGGCATCTTCTGATGATGGTAGGTAGCTTTGAATGACAGTCGACAAATGACGCAATGGACCTTTTGGTAAATATGTTTAAAAATACGAAACAAAGCTATATTTCTATGCGATCTAATAGAATTATGTGTCCATCTTGGTACGCACCTTTTTGCTGCACCTATATCTCGTTCCACCCAAATGATGATTGACAAACTGAAGTCATAAGACTTCATTGGATGATCTCTTTCCGCAACTATTAAATGAGGGTATTCATCAAGTCGTTGTCTTTGGTGAGGTTTTCTACGCTTTTTGAACAATTACGATGCTATAATCCATCGCTGTGATTGCCTAGGATTGCCGGCTTCTGTAATTAGAAACAGAGTTTCATGCGGTGAGATGTGCAAGCAAATTTAATCTTTTATATGTTGTTCACATCTACCTATCCCTTAATTTTCATTTAGCTGCACTCATTTCTTCATAGTGCTGTATTTTTACTTTTGAGTAATCTGAATATTCCTTAATTTTTTTTTAACAGTTAGTAAAATATAAACAATGAATGATAGATTTAACTGTAATTATTACATTTCAGGATATAATGCTTAAAAATTCATTATCATTTAATCTAAAATTATTGGGCGTTCCTTAATAACTAGCAACCCTTTGAAACAGTTTCTGAACTGTCATCATTATATTATTTCGCACTTAGCGAGGAATGCAATATTTGCGCAGATACTCCGATTTCGCAATTTCCAGACTTAATTAAATTGAAGTGTCACTAAAAATTAATATAATTGGAAATATATTACGTAGTACACATAATTTCGATACAAAATATGGAACAAATAGAAACATGATATAGAAGATAACAAAAGTATTAATGTTTCACAGAAAATAAGTCCAAAAATAAAAATTCTTCTCTATTTCTTTTGTTCGCTTCAAAAATTTAGAATAAGATGATATTTATAAGAAACTTTTACTTAATAGGGGGAAGAACATTAATCTTATTATCTGAAGCAAAATAAACAGTGGAAAATTATCCCATTAAGTTGTTAATTAAGTTAGATCACATTAAATAACTTATAATAAAAACAAAGTTCGGGAACCTGCTATAGCATTTCCAATTTAATTTCGTCCCTATCTGTTCCTTAACTAAAGTAGACACCTCAAAATTGTTTTTTTTCATTGAGAGTAAAGTATATTTTTTCAATTAATCAAATTAGTAATGTAAAAAAGTAACTATTACAGATTGTTTTAACAGTTAATCGATATTCGTTTCTTCCTGTTTCATTAAAATTTTTTGAAAGAAGCTGGTGATTGACAATGAAGACATTCTCAATCATATTATGAAACAGAAAATATGTAAATACTTGGAACAAAAACACTGTACTTTATTATTCTAGTTTATTTTTAATTATACACTCTTACAATTATAAAAACAATACTTAGTCATTTCAAAGATAACAAATTTAATTTTATGTTTATGTTTATTACTTCAAATATATTTTTTTTACATTTTATAACAACAAAATTCATGTATTTTATTCGAAAAATTGAGCACGTGTTTTGTATTACAATTATTTCATTAATTCAAATGTATGGTATTGAATTTAAAGACCCCCATTACAATGAAACATTGAGAAATAAACACAAAAATAAATCATGTGATTTTTTTTCAAAAAAAATTATTATATGAGAAGTACACATAATTTATATTAATCGCCAAATAGTTTTCAGATTTTCAGAACTTCCTTTTACTTTAGGTGCTTCATGAAGATGCTTTAAAAAATCCAAAGGACTAAACATTTGACCTTACCTTATTCAAGACTGGTATAAATTTGAAAAAAAAAACAATACTAATAAATTCTATTTTCTAAGTTTTACTGTATATTAGTGATAAAATATGTTTTTATATTACAAATTAAATTGAAAAAAATATATATAATAAATAAAAGTATAATATTTGAATGATATATAAACTCTGAGAGAGAGTACTTACTATTTTAATATTAAAAGACAAAACTACTGATACATGTTATTCTACTGAATAACATGTATCATCAGTGTAAAGAAAAGTAATTTTTTGTTAGATATTATTGGAAATTCAACTCATAGTAGAATCACTAACGTTAAACTTGCGGACTGAATGAAATTGTGTTATAAGCTTAAAAGTTTTGGTTTGGAATTCTAGTCAGATGAAAGAGAAAATTGACTTAACGATACACCAAACTGCTTTATTCTTTTGATAAAATGATTATTTTGTTGGATATTATTAAGAATTTAACTCATTTTAAAAGCACTAACGTTAAACTAGAGGACTATATGAAATTGTGTTCTAAGCCTGAAAGTTTTGGTTTCAAATTCTAGTCTGATGAAAGAAAATTGATTTAATGATAAACCACCAACCTTCATCCACCTTCAAAGTTCATTTTCACCTCCCACGACTGGTCTTCATGGCTTAACGATTAAGGCAACTGATTTATAATATTTATCCCTGGGTTCCAATCTAGGAAACCCGATTTTTCTTCTCTTAAAGTTATTTTTTTACTCATTATTATTCAATTCTAATTTTTTCTATTAACTTAAATGCACTTATCTTATTTCTTAGCCTTTAAAAAGGCTGTTTTTTCTGATGCTTACTCACTCAATGTATCTTCGCTACTTTCTATGATTGTGTTCACCTGCTGCATTCCCATTGGTCAGGTAAAGCCCCATCCACCCACTGATCTGATTTTGATTTCATTCAGATCATATGATTCTGACCAACACCTCCTAGATAGATATACAGGTGCTGTTCTGACCCACGGATCTGATTCTGCTCTGCACTGTTTTTGAAGCTCTTTTTCTTGGATTTAAGTCATTCTTTTAATATTATTTTTATTATTTTACCTAAAGTATTCTTAAATTTTTAATTATTTTAAATTAACAAAGGGCAAGAGTCAAAACGTTACAGTCATTCAAAACCTTTACGATTGGAGGTTAAAGCTCGGAAGAGCTAGGAACTCTGTTCACCCACCCAGCGATTCATTTAAGGATAAACCAAACTGCCATTTGATATCACTCAATACAACTCACAGATGAAGAATAATTCTCTATGATGAGTGGAATGGTTCACACAAGTAATTGAATATTGCACAATATAATTATTTGACAAGTTAAGAATTTCTACAAGAGAACATTTTTCAAAAAGTATTTCACAAGAGTACGTATTTACATTCCAAGAAAGATACTAAAAAAAACACTGACTGTTGCCACAAGCCTTCATCTAAATCGAAGTGGCTCAATGTAACAGTGCTATCTATAACGGCTTGTAAGATTCAACACGTATTAATACAAAATAATGCAATGGTCTAAATTCATGACGGTCACATGATAACATAAACACGTGTTCTACATTGAATTCAAAACGGACAATAAATTATAGCTCGTACTTTTTATTATATTTGTAAAACTTAGGTAAAATTTCAAATTGCATAGTTGGGTAAAGATGCTCAAGAGTTATAAAAAGAAATTTCAACAAAAAGATTTTAAAATTAAAGGGAAAAAATTGTTTTATACATGCACTTTTAAATAAAGTGACAAATATTAATTTCTTTAAAAAAAAAGTTTCTGTAAAAAGCGTAATTTAGCAATAACGAAGTGCATGAACTGATTTGCTGAAAATAGATAATTGTATTTATCGTGACTATGACGTCACAAGTGTTTTTGAACTTGATTGGCTAAAACCATGTGGTTAAAAATTATCATGTGATTATGACGTCACATGAATTTAGTCCATTAAATGATTTTTTTTTTAAAGTCAGCTTTGTTTTGTGGCTATATTATAAAAATAGTGAACAACAAAGGTATGCAAGCTGGTACTTAACAAAATGATACTTAACATTGTGACGGTTCTGTACGTGGTTCCACTAATTCCTTCTTATCTATTTAAGCAAAATATTTAATTCAACCAACTTTCTTTGAGTAAGCAAACGTGATTTATGTAAATGAGGTATTTTATATGAATTCGGTTTTCGCGAGTTGGAAGTAAGCAAGCGAGTTGTTGACACGTTGTTGCTGACACTCTGTTGATACGTTGGATGTGTGCAAATAGGAGTTATCATAAGTTTGAGAATTAGTTGTTAGTTAAATATTGAAAATCAGGGGAATTATTTAAAGATTATAGAGCGTGGAGACAACGTCATTTGATCTATCCGAAGAGAGTGCCTGGAAGTTTCCAGTGTAGGATCTGATGCATTAAAGGTTCAGGTACTGTGCATTTGATTAAATAGAAGCTGGTTATTCATATGCGACGTATTTATAATTGAGCGTATTTAAGCTGTCTTAGATTAAGTTGAGGGTCTGTAGTAGTATTCCCGTGTTATAGAATCTTACCTCCGCACTCTACTATAAATATTAAACCTTAATTAGAATTGTATTGTGTCTGCTTGATAATTGTTAATAAGAATTATAAATTAATTAGATTGGAAATCATGTCTGTGGATTATTCTGTTCCTCCTGCACATCTAGCCAGGTTTAAAGGTAGACAAGAGGGTTCGGATGTAGGAGGTAACTGAACGTTACCACAACATCCTTCTCTGAACATTTCATTTCACTGCCAGCACATTAAATTAATATTGCATTAAACTTCAAAGCAAACCATAACCTGTTTTTTTTAAAAAAAATATTCTTTCTTTAAAAATGGTCTTAACCAAGAAATTATCATTGAAAAATTATTAAATATATTCTAAAGTAATCTTACATATTAATAAACTCTAATAAACTCAGTAAATTTTATTAGTAGATTATGACAACCAATATATATTGTAAAAAAATGTGTTTACATTGTGTGTGTGTGCTACTACAGCTCACAACTGAGTCCCGGTACGGTCAGGGTAGTTATATGATTCCCATCCATGAAGAAGCTCTCTGTGGTATGCTAAATAAGAGAGGGCAGGGCGTGTTAGCTGAGGTGTCGTCCTCGTCACCTGACCAAAGTTTACAATTACGGAGTTGGCTGCTAATAGACATCGCATTGCTTATAGTGCGAATGTTAATATTCACTCACTCACGTTTTGTATGAAAAATCAAAATTTATCTATTGATGAATGATTAAGACTGAAATCTATTATGTAAAGATTTCAAATATTGAATTAGATATAAATATTAATAATGCAAATTAAGAGTAAAGATTTTTTAAATAATTAGATGAGTTTTGTCATGTTATCTCGTAAAATTCTGAAGTTCAAGTAACTATTAAATAACTGCTGTTAGGGATTTAAATCTGCAATAGAATTGATTGAATTATTCTACTTCAAAATTTGCATAATTTTCAGACATATTTTCAGACTTTAGTGATGGTAGTCATTATTTGTTCTCAACATAAATAACGTTTAAAAATATTCTTCCACATTTTCGGAATTGAAATATTATCTATGGCATTAGGTGCTATAAAAATTCTATAAGAAGAGTTTATAAGACCCAATTTGTTTGGTATGTTTCAGAAGAACTGCCCATTATCATGAGAATAAAAAAAGTAGGATATTTTTAGGCTCTAGGCCTAAAATCATATTGTGTACTTTAAAGATGAAAATAATAATAATTAAACTTGGTAATACCCAATGGCATTTGCCGATGAGTTCTAGTAGCAGTAATAAATCATAAATGCCTTCTCTTTGTATCAAATTATTAATAGTAAATCAATATATGATTTCTTGAATAGCATCAAAAGTACCTAATAAATTGAGTGCGAAAATAAACTTCCTTCATCAGCAAAATATCTCAATCGATTTACTACAGTTAGATAAATCTCTTATTATGCATTCTAATGAATTATTTTACTATAAAAAACAAATCAATATTTTAAATATTAAAAGTACTATAAAATTAATCATATACTCCGAAATATTTTATACTAACTTATATTTAAATATTTAAGTATACATTATTTCATCAAATATATATTAAATGTAAATTAAAAAATGGTTGTGCTTTTTTCAAAGTACATTCAAAAAACTATATACAAAAAATATAGTTTTCAATATGTAAATCTTAATTATTATTCCAATATATGTCTTATCTGGAGATTTTGAACATGCAAATTATAAATAATTTGCTTAAATTGTTTAAAGTAATTATAACTTAACATTCAAATTCTAGTGCATTATTTTTATAGCTGTAAATATTTATAAATTACATTTTTAGATATTTATTTATAAATTTCTATAAACACATGTTTTTGAATTATACAACAAAATTTGTGAATATATCCAACAACAAAAGTAAATCTATCAAAACTCCATTTCACTTCAAAAATTAGAAAATGTAAAACAGTCCGAATATATTGAATCAAATTTGTAACGTTTCATTTTATTCGCTGGTTAAAACTTTATTAAAAACAATTTCATTAATATCAAAGAAAAATACAATATAAGAATAAAACAAAATAAAGTTTAATTCTATTTTCTTACTTTTTGTAAGGCTATTGAAATTCTGGGAGCAAAATTTTCTGTAGTTTCCCTTTTCATTCCTATTAATACGAGATAAATATTAATTTCTATAAATACCAAAATAAAGAAATATTAGATTTAGAAATAATGCAGACACATTCCATCCGTTACCGATCTCAGTAAGTTATCATGTTTCAAGTTCAAATATTATATCATACGTTCTCAAATAAAAAATGGCTTTCTTCACCCAAAATGTTGACTGAATTCATATTTGCATGTACTGAAGTGTCTGTTTCTGATTCAGGTTTTCAACAATTACCATACACGTTTAAGATTTGAATTTAGATTTCGTGAGTGTCTTCGAATCTTTTTCGAATACTTAACTACTAAAGAGAGTAAAGTTGTACACCCTTCATCTTTAGACAAATACTTGTAAATTATAAAAAAAAAATTAAATACTAATTATTTGTAATTTATAATTAGATACATAGTACCTAAAATTAGTTTTTTTCATGAGATTGAATTCATAGAAAATTAAAATCAGAAAAAATAAATTCGTTTACGTATTTTTTACCATATAATCATAATGAAAGAATTAAAACATTTAAATGATGATTAGTTTCTAAAATTAAATGTTTATTGATCTTAAATAGTAATTATAAGAAGGTTTTAATTTACACTTCCCTGCTTTTCAATAAATATATTTGATTAATTTTATTTTATTATGGAATATACATGCAGTTTATCTCATTAAATGTTTTGTTCCAGTATTCTGTTCTTTCTTTCTCTTTTTAGACTTTGTACACATATAACAAACAAAAACAAAAAAAAACTGCATATTATTTTTCAGATTATTTTAGCTTTTTATAGTTTTAAAGTTATGATTAGTTTTAAGATTAAATGGCGTGAAAGTCAAACTGTATAATACACTTGGAAATATATAGTTGACTTAATCCTATAATAAAGTGCTAAATGCAAGTAATGATCTATTATATATAACCGTTTCCCTAAACTCTCTCTCAAAACAACTTTTCAATTTAAAGACTACTGATTTCAGTAAAATATTCCCATACTAACTTTTAATAATAACGGGTTTTCTAGACAATTGCATTTTCGTGTTTAAATCCCCGAAAAATAAGTATTTTACCACAGAAGCGTAATGATATGCCTGCACAAGTTTATTGTTATTTGCACAATAACTCCGATTTTCTTAGAAAAGTATTTTACATTGTCTGGTAATGAGGCCTTTCGAATCTTGTGAAATGTTTCAAATACACAATGTGCTCGTTACATTTAACATTTAAAGTCCGAAAGAAGACTCGAGAAGAATTATTTTGAAAGTATTGTTTTAGTTGTTTATGCGAATGATTTTCAGATCTAACTGCAAGAAAGCACAAAGAGTTAAGGGATATTGCTAGTGTATTTCGAAGAATTTGGATCGCTGATTGAAATAAAATGGATTCTCTAAAGAGTTAAATATATTCTGCATTTCAAAATAGTTGATAATAAAGGGTAAAGTTTTGGCTTACATTATATGGAAATATGAAGGAATATTATATATATACAATAGCTCTTCTTCGTACATAATAGATGGTAACAGGATATCATAGTAGAGAAATCTGTTAACAATTGTAATACATCTTTCAGAATATAATATGGGATATATTTATATATATAAATAAATATATTCGGTGCTACTCTTGCTTCCTTTTGTATTGGCGGGAAATATTAACATATTAATTTGGTGGTGTGTTGACGAGGTAAGTTTTATTATCTCTTAGCAGTATTTTACAAAAATATATATAAATCTATATTAATAAGTAGTTTATTAAATTCCCCGGTTATATTTTATTCAATTAGTATTAGTGTATTTTATTTCTTATTGTAATTAATACATATTTACAACATTTATTCCTTTCCCTATGGCACTGTAGTATAGACAAATTACAGGTGAAGATTGACTGGTCAAAAACCATTGTTTAAGCCTGCGTTTTTGGTTCATAAGGTCAAGTGTTTGCTATTGTACTGCTGTGGCTAATATTTCCTACTGTTCCGGCTAGTTATACTTAGGTATATAACTATTTATATATACATGCTATCTTAATAAATGGCCCCATTACATATAATTGTTACAAAAATAATATAAATAATGTCAAAATTAGTTGGGTTTCTAAAGTGAATAAATATCCATAATTTTGATAATTTTATTATTTTTTTAGACGAGAAATAAATTTAATAATTTGTTCTACATTTTTCATAAACGTCAAGCTTGCTGTTATTAAGAGGGGATACTTAATATTCTATAAATTATTACTCACGATTTACTCTGTTGTAAGTTATTTTATATGAAGAAATTATATACACCCACAAAAATAGACATTTTTAAGTACAGTCGAACCTCCATATAACGAAACTCTATATTACGAATTTTTCTATATAGCGAACTTTTTCCTGGAACCAAGAATATATTTCACGATTTTCTTCGTAAAATAACCTTCCTATAGCAAAGTGATTTTTGCATAGTAATTTTTTTTTCCTTATTTTTGAAATATTTATGGACATTTCGAGTTATTCTCTCATTTGACACAGTTTATGGTGGTCATAAACCTTGAACTCGCCTTATTAGGTGCCTAACTCGCGGAGAGCAATATACTTCTGGACATTTCATCCAAGAAGTGCAACCTTTAACCCCCATTGTTCAGTTCACTGGAAACATCTTCGACATCCCTTTCCCCTTCAGTGGCGTCTTGTGTCTTTTAACTAGTCTCCGTTCATTTGTGGTATTAATCAGTCGTACTGGTAACTTCGTTTCTTTTAGCTGAAAAAAGTAAGTGCTTGAGCATCAAGGAAAAAAACGTAATTCTTCAGGAAGTGGATAAATGCGTCAAGAAATAAGATATATAAAATTTATATATCTTATATTTATATTTTTTTATAAATAAGATATATAAAATAAATATATATTAATTTACAAAAGGTGTGAATAATTACTTCCTTTTAATGTATAATGTTTATGAATTTAAAATTTGTTTTATGTGGTTTTTAAGAAAATTGAAAGATGAGCCTCCATATAACGAACTTTTTTCGGGATTTAGCCACTTCGTTATATAGCGGTCCGACAGTATATATAATAATAAAAAAATTTATTGAAAGTGAAACAAAAATAATTTCAACATTGCAAAAAACTTTCTTTTTGTATTTCCTTCGATTCAATGGTACATCTTTATTGAGAATATAGTTGCATAAAGGTAGCTAGCGTATACTCAAAAAGCGAACAAATCGGCAAAAGTCTCTTTTTTGAAGTTATTATTACAGAAGCCTATATTCTCTCTTTTTCCTTTAAAAAACAATGTCTGTCAAAACTCGTTACAGTTACGTGGAATCATTCTTTTATTCTTTAGGGAAAGCGAAAACAAAATTGCCACTTTAGAAAAGACATTGGGCCTTTTTTTCTAGAAGATTAAGTTGACAGTCCGAATTGGAATTGATGACTTAAATGAAAGATCATGATGAATTTGCGATTTGTTGCAATGTTGACAATAAACGAGGATATCCTAAAATATTTAGTATAGGATGACTTTTGGGAGTCCCCAATAATGGAGTATGGAAGTCATGAAAGAAAACAAAATGAAGGCTTATTGAAGAAGAAAATGTTCTTCATTTCCTTTGTGAAGAAATAGATAGGAATTTAAACTTTTAATAATGATATCTGGCAAAGTCGAAAGACAATTTCTCCAGAAATTGAAAACCATTTTACCGTTATTTAATAATAACTTAAAAAACAACATTAATTAGTTTTATATTTATTTTTTACAAATATTTGCTACCTAAACTCATAGCATACTCTGAACATTTATCTAAACATTTGGTTCTTTAGCCAAATAAAAATGCTTCTCAAGTGATTATGGTTGCTTTTTAATTTTTTTCACATTTTTTGCATTCCTAGTTATTTAAGTTAATTTTTAACTATTATTAAAAAAGAACTAAATTGTAAATTCTCACAAGTTAGTAATTTTGAAAAAAAAAACAACAACCCTAGAATTCTTTTTTGTAATTATATTAACTTGTTCTCTCAGTTTTTGGTGTATCATATAAAGCAGTTGGTAATTCGATTTAAAATATGTTGTTCTTGCTTATGCCATCTGATCGACAGTAAAATCAGATCAAGGTCCACGAAATTCATCGCGGAGAATTTGCTGTTCGACTGCTATTTAGAGTACCCCCATGCCTCAAAGACACTATACATTTACAAAATATCCATGCCTTCTCCGGAAATCGAACCTAGGCCGTACGGCACCCCAGACAGCGTCACTAATCACTATATTGGATGGGCGATTTAAGAACTAAACATGCCTATTAGTTTTTCTTATAGAATCATTTTTACTATCGTTACCTGCACCCAGCTTTGAGTTTTCCACCATAACTTGTACTGTGTATGCAATCAGATGTTAAAAAGGGAGGAGTTAAAATTATTCAGAAATATTTTAATTCATACATAATATAAAATCAAAAATGTTATTTTTATGATTCTACAGGAATTAAATGTATTATTTTATAATGTATGTGTGGGGCATTTTAATTTATTTATATAATACCACTAAAAGGCGATGCGCATTAAACCTTTCAAGCTCAAAGTTTCCCGTTGGCGTAATATGGTAGTTAGGAGAGGGGGAGAGCCAGCTCAGGTGCTGTCTTCGTCACTTGACCCAGGCTCAAATTTATCAGATATATGTCCAAAAGCACTTAGTTTGCTTTATAATGCGACATTTGTAAGACTCTCATTCAGTACAAAAGTAATTATGAAAATAATATTTAAAAAAAACCATATTATGATAAAGTATAAATAAACAATTCAATTTTTGTGAGAAACATAATATCAACTTTTTTAAACGGATTTTTGATCAAAAGAGCATGTTAATTCGAATATTAATATTTTAAACACTATGTTTTATCCTCAAAATTATATCATGCATTATTATATATTGATGCTATATTATATTACACAACAGAAAAGAGAAAGTCATTTTAGCGTTTCCGAAATTCGTCTAAATTTAAATTTAATATTGTCTTAAGATTTTTATCCCTTGATGATATTTTATGGAAAGGAACTGTGATCACAAATACTCTGTGGTACAGACTTTTCAATAAATAAAATTCATTGTTACGAATTTTGTGTAATAAGTTCTTAAAATAATATAAATAATTTCTATCCGGATGTTTAATACATTAATATTACTTCCTGTTGTATTTATTTCATCATAAAGATTGTAATATTAGCAAGGAAAGCTACCCCTTACATTATAATGGCGTTTCAATTGAAATGTCGAAATATTGGCGGTGCAGTCATTAGGAATCGTTTTTGACAAGAAACTTGACGAGAGTTGTTACCACTTCGGCAATGAGGGGGGGGGGGCGAATAAACATATAAATTTAAAAAACATAAAAATTTCCAAAAGTGTCCACAATTTTGGCAACCACTGTAGATGGCATTTGAGTTTAAATAAACTAGATAAATGCCTTCGCAGGACGAACAAAAATGGATGTGCAAACAAACAAAAAATAAGGCTTAATTCTGAAAAGTAGTTTAACTTACATTGAACATAATTTTAACAACACTCAAGAATTAATCCTTTTTTTTTTGTTTAAACAGACAAAGGAAAATTGATATAGAAAATAGACGATATTTTTAACCCTTTAACTGCTACTGACGTATATGTTTGTCTTACTCATCAAATGCGTATATATAAGTCCTTCAGAAATACGATTATTTTCTTCGCGCTGCTACCAGTAAGGCTTTTCCGAAGGGCGTGGAATGCAATAAAATGACATTGACAGTGTGTGTGTGTGTGTGTGTTTACAAAGGATTAAATTATTTCTCAGGAAAATGTGCTTATTTGTACCTTTCTATTCCCCAATACACCGCATATGTGTCCCTATGTAAAAAAAACAAAAAAAAAAACAGTGGCGCTGGGATTATCTTGTTTTTAATCGGCAGTAGGTTAGGGAACACTCCCTTCAGACGTATTTGTCAATACTGCACATAAAATTAACTTAGTGCCTAAAAATGCTGTGATATTCTTAATTCATTTTCATCATTCCAAATGAGACCTATGCCAATAAAATTTGCATTCTAGGGATATATTTGATTTATTCCTCATAAAAACATCTCTCAAAGTAGGGTCATTTGAGTCAAGAAAGTGGTTGTCGCTCTTTTAAGAAAGGGCGTGTGATATTATCCGAATGACAAAAGAGATGGGTCAACATGATCCTCCTATTATGTGTCTTTCAATGTTTTCTCATTATTGATTGAGTCCCCGAGCAATATCATCTGTATGGCTGGAAGAATGAATCAGAAAAACACTGGGACTGCTTTTTGGAGTCAAAATTAATGCCTCCCACTAAAAAAAAAAAGCAGAAGAAGGAAACGAATAAAATTATAGTATTTTATTTTTTGTGGTGTAATTCTTGACTCTTTTTACAGTTTTTCATTCAGTGTTTTTCAAAAAGAAAAATATATTTGTGATAATCATCGACTTTGAGACCAATTCTATTTATGTAATTGTGGAAGCATTATGTTAAGAAATCATGATTTTTTTCATTTGCCCACCCCTTTATCTTTCTTTCTGCTTTTTTTTCTAAATGTTCATCCTAATCATGTGAGATACACCCCAGTGAACCTTCATCATGAGGGGGAGGGGCAGCATTCTTGGAGGCCCTAGGCCCTGATGTTACAGTTTTGAAATCTTGTTTTGGGACTTAAATCCTGACTTTGCAAGAAGGGGGGGAATATTTTCCGTTACGCAACTGCACTCAATCTAATATAAAACAAACAGAAAAGTCCTAGGGAAGACGTTAACACAAGCGGTTAGCAATGCTTTCAGTGGCGTAAAGTACACCTCACTTGCGCGAGGAGGGATGCAGGATTAAAGGGAGCCCAAAACTTATGTTAAGTTTGCAGTTTAATGTTTGCAATTCTTTGTAATACCCCGTTTTTCGCCCACAACCCGACTTTGTAGGGGTGCCTAATATTTTCCGTAATGCCACTTTTTCTGCTGATGGAAACATAATTATTTTCTACTCTCTCTAATCCTTCACTGTCAACAAAAACATAAAAACTTTCGGTCGATGGATTCCTTATACTTAAATAGCACTTGGCACTCCTTACAATACACCATTCGGATAATTCGCTATTTTGTTTATTTTTATATATTAATAAATATTGATTTATAATTACAAATTCCGTGCTGTTTCTGTTTTACGAATGTTAAAAATCAACGCAAATTCTCAATGCATGTCAAAAATATTTATTTGATCAATTTTCAAAGGAAATCTAAGTGGGCAAATATGTGTCGAGCATCATGTATGTATATAGGCTGTGTCGACATTACATATATAAAATAAGAAGGGGTAATAGTACCCATGAACACGAGCAATAATTGCCACGGGACATGGGATAACATTCCACTCTGAGAGACAGGAAAGTGATTAGATATATAGTTAAATAGATTTGAAGATTATTGGAATATACAATAAAACTATGAATCTAAAAACATACAGTGGTGGAAAAAGTCCTGAGTACACGCATTTGGTTTGCTTAATTGAATAGTTTTACATAATTTCCCATTTTGTAATTATTGCTATTAATTCTAATGTAAATTTCCATGCTGAATTTAAATCTGTTAATTTAATCTATGTAAAGTAAATAGTTTAAACGGTATCTTGAGAAATCCATCAGACTAACAAAAGGTCACTTTGATAATGAGTGATTATGTTTTTCACTAATGAAATGCTCTATTATTTCAACAGATCAGCAAACAAGTAAAGATGAAGGTTTGAAAGCAGAATATGGAAAATAGTTTCATGTATTGAGAACAGTTGTCTTGAAATTTGAAACGTGTGCGGGAAAAAAATGAAAATATGAGTATATATTTTTATTTTTAACTTACAACAAAATGTATAAAATAATACTTTCGAAGTAAGAAAAATTGCTATGCAGGAGCATGATGTTTCTCTCTACTGTCGTAAGAACATTAAAAAGAAACCCTAAAACAAATTCTGTTGCTACAGTAAGTGATCTGGATGTCCCAGAAAACAACTTTACACGAAAACTGTGTAATGTACAGGATTTTTCACTTTCAAGCAAAAAACTTAATTCACCACAAATTTTGAAACAGTAAATTTCGACAGTGAATGTGAACGTTGGCCCAAGAGCATTGTGAGAGAAAAAAATACTGCTGGAAATATGATTACTATTTCATTACATCTAAGAAATCTGTGAAATTTTTTTTTATTTCGAAAATAAATGTTATAAGGGTTTTAATTTATTATATATATATATATATATATATATATATATATATATATATATATTCTGAATAATTTTCCATGCTAATAAAATATCTTATACTTGAATATAAAAAAATGTATGTGTGTTTTAAATTTTTTATAAAAGAAGAAAGTTAAAAATCTATCGACTTTTTTGTTGATTTGCATACATTTATACCTAACCTTTTAACAGTCATGCTCGAGATTACTTCAAAATGTCACGCCTTAGAAATATACTGGGTAATTTTTAGGGTAATGCAGTTTGCAGCGATGAGGAAATGTCCTTTCATCCAACAATCCGAAAACTTAACAAAAAAATATAAAAAAGATATTTTTTACATTTCTAGACAAGATACACTGAAACACATTTTTGCTCTATCAGAATGTCGTTGGAAAACGTATTACAGTTTTAGAATTTCAAATTCAAATTGTAGAAGTGCTTTTACATAAATTTGATGATACAGCTTCTGGACAAAAGAATTCTGGCAGAACACCTACAATTAATAACCTTTTCAGTCTTACTGAACAGCACTTTATACCCCATATTCATCATACCTTTGCGAAACGTTAGCCTACAAGACACTACAAAGTTTGTTGTCCAAAAACGGGTACAAATGGAAAACAGACAAGGAAGGAAACACGATTTTGGTGTACTAATTGCGGAGGTATGTGCCTGTAAAAGTGTTTCCAGTCACCGCTCACAAAACTGAATTACTAAACTACTAATAGTTATTTTTTAAAATTTATTTTTAGTTTTATTTTATTCAATGGAAAATAATGCTCCTTTAGAATCGAATTTTACCGTTACCACGCTGTGAAGCAACCACTCCAAGCGAATATACACAGTCGTTATAAAAAACCTAAAAAAATATATGTAAGTAATACAAAACATCAGTTTTTAACTACTAAGTACATTTTATCTTCTACTAAACATTTATTTTTGCACTAAAAAAATGTACAATTTAAGTACCCAAATCTTCAAAATAACTTGACAGGTAAGGGGTTAAACCTATAATAAAAATTATAATAGTTATAAATAACTCTGAAAATAGTTTTTAAACGTTGAAACAAACATTCCATCACCTACTTAGATAACTTAAGCTGGATCTGGATGTTCAGTGTGTTGTCATGATAGAAAAAAATCTTCTTAATGCCGTTGTCAAGTAGCAGTGAAAAGAATTGAGTATCATATTTAGAAAGGCTCGTTAAAATTTGTTTTGCTGCATCAGAAATGTCAAAACCATTCTAAATAAAAAGTTTGGTTTAGATTGTAAAGTCAGTTCTTAAAGAAAAATAATTTAATCTTTCAAATGCAAATGCAGAATTAAATTGTCACTGATCTTTTTTTTATTTTCATATACGCCTAGTAATCTTTTGTAGAAATAATTTGGTCATTAGGCATCGTAAAAATAAACAGAATAATTTCCTTTTTTCAAAAAGAGCCGTACATAATAATATATATAAGCTTTTCTCTTTAATCAGAAAATGTATATTTCAAAATAAGTTTATTTTTCTCTTGTATCTGTCAAATTACTTTTGCTAGGTAATTAAAATAAATGAATGAACATTGCAACATAAATTAATTGTATGTAAACTTGTCAAAAATTTATTTTTAGAGTTAATAGCAGCAGATTTTTGAAAGAAATTCTCAAGCTGTGAGATTTGAATTTTTCGCCATTGCTATAAGCCAAAAATTTAAATCTGAATGTATTTGTACTTTAAATGTCATTTCTTTACTACGGACTGATTGTTTTCTATGTTAAGATATCCGACTACTTGCGACATTTTTTTTTTTAAAAAATGGAAATATGGGGATTTTTTTGTGGATTTTAGATTTGTTTAATACATTTTAAGAAAAACATGCTAAAATTCAGAAGATAAAATGAAATTATATTACTAAAATGGGAAAAAAATTGTCAAATTTTTTTAATAAAATAACGTAAACGGGGCGGGGCCCATTCTGTACCAAAAGATTATGAACAAATTTTCAATTTTTCAATTCTGATGTGTTGCTATGTTATTCATTTTTGAAATGACTTTCAGGATATATATATAAGACCTATTTTAATTTTTTCAAAAACTAGAACACTTTATCTTTATTATTATATACAATTGCTTAAAATAACGGTGACTATATTCACATGAGGGATTGTAAATTTTGTAATAAAGGTCTGAAGGTTAAAACACTTCTACTACTATACAGAACATACACATAAAATTTCATTTAATTTTTTTCAAAACTGTTTTAGCAATCGCTGTCAACCTTTGAGCATTAAATAAAACACGTTTCGAGGAAAACGCGTTTTAAAGTATGACGTCTTGCTTAAAGTAGTGTAATCTGCTTTAACTAAAACACATAAATTTTGTTCTAGTGAACGGAATATAATAAACTTGGTGTTTTTATAAAGTTAATACGATGGTCTGTAAAATAAAATCATAAAAAATTTGTCAATTTTTGGCAAAATTCACAATTTTAATGTATTCGTATACCTTAAAGATATATTTAGCGTAATTAAACAATATAAAACTAAAAAAAATATCACCATCAGTGAAGGGTTCAGGTTTGATAAGAATGGGTAATCAATTAATACAGAGATCAAATACTAGGGCGTTTAAATGAAAACATACCAAATATGGTAACAAAGTAATCGTTAAAATATTTGCCTAACCCACTGTGAAAGAACGTAGAGGGATGCGAATGGAGTCTCCGACTTAGATCGGAGCATGCGCAAGAGAGAGCTGTTTTAAGGAGCAACGCCCAATTGACGCGGCAGCACATGTGAGGAGATGATGGCGTTCACATTACAAAATTCAGGAGCAGTTAAGCGCTATCCGGTTCGGCACTGTTCCATTATAACACACGTCCACGCATATCCAAGGTCACACACATGGAAATAGCCCTGTTCAAGTGGGAGCAACTTGACCGCCCACCCTACAGCCCGGCATGTCACCCTGAAATTTCCATGTGTTTGGTCCCCTGAAAAAACATCTGAAAGAGAGACAATTCTACTCAGATTCGGAACTCGTCGCCACAGGAATTTCAGGAACAAGGAATACTTCAGCCCTTTAATCAAATATTTAAATAAAAGCTAATATAAAGGTTATTATATAATATATTCTTTTGAATTATATATAATCCTTATAATGCTTCTTGCTTTCTTAGTATATTATTAGTTTTTTGTTCCTATGGTTATGCAATAACAACGAAAAAAATCGTTTGTTCTTACTGAATTAAAAATGAGTCAGTAAGAACAAAGATTCATTTTCGTTAAAAATGAGTAATCGCATTTGTTTTATGATAATCTGCTTTTTAAATGCCTTTGAGTTTTAAATTTATTTTTGTCAATACGAACCACAAATAAAATAAACTAATAAGTTTTCCAACCTTTTCCAATTTAGTCAAAATATAAACTGAAATCTAGAGTGCAATAAATAACGAACCCTTATATGTCCGATTCTCTCAAAAAATCTAAACATGTGTAATTGTTTGAATTCATAAATATCCCAGGTCTAATTAAAGAAAAAAAAACCAGAGCCTAAAGCACATATTGAGGTTCACAGGTTTATAGAACATTATTTGGAAAAAAAAATGGACTTCAACTGCCATATAGTTAAAATGGTGAAAATAAATATAAAAACATTCCAAACTCAGATCATACCGGTGTGATCATGGACCTCAAAGTAGGGAAAGCGAAATCACATATATGATACTATGGGCAATGAAAAGAAAAAAGTGTGATCACATATGTGTGATCACGGTCCTGAACGGGTTAAAACAAATTATTTAACTTTTACAAAAGTTACAATTATAATGGAAATTTTTTATGTAGCAGTTGTTAAAAACTATTCAAACCAGTTAGAGAAAAAAGCAAAAGGCATATCAATAAAAGTACCAGTAAATAAACTACACACATTCATACAGAGAAATAACTAAATTTTTAATCGTTTACTAAAATATGCATGTTTTAGATCTGATCGACTAAATATATTTGAAATGTAGCATATGCATGTGGCTGTTATTGAAATAACAGGCAATAACTGAAAAACGCTTACACAATAAGAATTATTTTAATACATTTTCTAAAAAATAATAAAAACATAAATTTCAATAAATTCCTTGGAAATACATTTATAACCTTTTGAGTTATCAGACCTGCCATAACAGGATTGGAATAGTTTAAATGCCTATATTTTTGGTTTTTCAAATTTTGTATAATTTATTGTAACCTGATCTCTATGTAACGTAAATACAAGTAATATAAAACAATTTTTTTAAGTCAACTCCTACTTAGATCAACAACAAAAAAAAAAAAATTTGTCACTTTTTATTAAATAGTTACAATCAATATAAAAGTATGTATATAGTTATGACAGAGTCACAACATTATGTGTCAATTAGTTTTTATTAATTGTCATTAAAATATCGCATATCATCCAAAACAATCGTGTTTATAAAATTTCAGTTCAACTGTTCAGCTTTGAAACGTGAGAAAAAAAAATCTTTAAAGTTTTGACCCAAGTCTCTAAAAATGAAGCCAACGTGGCTGTGTCAGTAATTCTATAAATAATTAATTTCAGTCAATAATTTTAATTAATTATAATTAAGTTATCATATTGTTACCCAAAACATATATAAAATTTCAGCTCAATTGTGTGCTTTAAAATGCATTTTATTAACGATTGAAAATTTGAACAAGATAAATATAGAGAGAGAGTGAGCTAATAGTAGGAATTGAACAAATCAAAGTATGTTTTTTAAAGCCAAAAGATTGCTCCATTCCAGTAATCTTCAAATTGCATTCCACGGAACCTGAAGATTCAACAAGACATGTCTAGGGGTTCCACGAGTCAAAACACAAAACCGAAAAGAAAATTATAAATGTGTGTGCAAATAGATTCACGTTTCTTACGGGCTTGATTGAAAATTCGTTTCATTATTTCGATAAAAATCAGGATTTATAAATGATACAACAAGAACGAGTGACTGAACTATCAACAGATTCTGTTTTAAAATACAGATATGAAAGAGGCAGTCTAGATTTTTGCTTAAAAATTTAAACGAAATAAATATCCTCTAAAATCTCAAATTTAATAAAAACAGCTCCTATAAATTTTAGGTTTCAAATACGTGAAGAATACACAAGATTTCTCCCAGAGTTATAAACATTTTAATATTATTCAAAACAGTATATTTAAGTGAAAAATGTTTATGTAGCAGCAAAACCAAAATATAAAAAAATATTAAATGCAGAATATGAAATGTGACTGTAAATCATTTCAATAGATTCTACGAGGGTGGTCCGATAAGTACTTAGCCTCACTGCCTGATGGTGCCACTATCGCAAGAGAAATACACTATAGTGTAGTACCTTCCTGTAGACGGCTATTGACGAAATTTCAGCCGGATCGGACTAGTAGTTCTGGTTTGAGAGCGTGTGAAAGCAAGCGTGTCCGTTTATTTAAAAAAAAAATGGCAGTTATAGAGACTGCCAATAGAAGTGAAAACTTAGAATTTTTTGTATTAAAATTTGAAATTTCATAATGTCTGAATAAAAATTATCAAAATCAATCTGGTTTTCAGATCTATTGACACTCCGAGCAGCAACTAAATGTATGTTTATATGGTTTTTTATTATTCAAATATATTACGGGCTGTACAAGATCATGACAAAATATAAATACAATTCAATTGAAATAACAATTAATATACAATCATATTATTTATGGATAGTAGTTGTATTTACTTAAATTTCAATGTACTTGAGTTTTAACATTATTTTAATTGGTTTGCATCATTGTCATCATTAATTTCAATAATACTAAGACTTTTTGTACTTTCAATTATTTCATTTTGGAAAGGAAAATGTTTGATTCAAATTTATCTAAGTATCGCGTTAAAACCGCATCGATCGTCGTTTTATATTTTGTAGTACTGAGTTTTCGATCATTGGAAATATTTAAATTGTTTCATTTAGAAATTCAATTAGTGGTAGATTTTTATCATCTGCAAAGTTAATATTGAAGTGTCCACTTAAAATCATCGGTACATTATCATATTTTCCGCCAAATCTTTCTTCGAGTATTTCAGAAACTGCTTTTGAAAAATCATTAAATTTTCGAATAAAAATTGTTGTATCTGTCTCATAGATTTTCCAGGCGAAATATAAACGACAACCATTAATATGTATTGCCCATTTTCGGAATCGCAACGAGCAATGCACAGTATATACACATTGAACGTTTCACCAAATCCATTCAATTTCACTTATACTATATGCACAGCACTATACGTCAGCTGTATAGCCTACAGATATACTACTATAACCATGTCGGTGACGCGAACGCACGAGATTTCACCCATCCAAAAAGTGTGTAAGGCGAACAGCACACTGCGCATGCGCCACTCAGAGCATGTCGGTGACGCGAACCCATAAGATTTTCCCCTACCAAAAAGTGCCCAAAGCCGCTAAAGAAGTTTTCACTTCAAAAAAGGGAAAAGAAACAATATCGGTTGGAGATTCGATTCTTGTTTTTGGAAGGGAAACCGTGCAGTGAAATCAAAGAGCTCTTGGATGCAGTACATGGGGACGCTTCTCATTCGATGGCGACCGTCAAAAATCGGTTCAACGAATTTCAACGCGGTCGCACGTCGGTTTTTGCTGAGCCACGCCCAGGTGCCCCGAAAACAGCAACCACGAAGGATAACGTGACGAAAATCCACGATCTCGTTTTGGCAGACCGCCGATTGAAGGTGCGCGAGATAGCAGAGATAGTAGGAGGCATCTCAAAAGACTGCGTGGTGCATATTCTACATGAAATTTTGGGTATGAGAAAGCTGTCGGCAAGATGTGCGCCGCGTTTGCTCACTCCGGATAACAAGCACAACCGTGTGACCACTTCAGAGCAGTGTTCGGCGCTATTTAAGAGAGTGTTTGCATCGTTACGTGACCGTCGACGAAACATGGATCCAATGGTACACACCAGACACCAAGGAACAGTCGAAACAGGGGACTTTGCCCGGTGAACATGCTCCGAACAAGGCGAAGACTGTCCCATCGGCCGGAAAGGTGATGGCCACCATTTTCTGGAATTCGCAAGGTGTAATATGCATTGACTACTTGAAGAAGAGCAAAACGGTCTCAAACCAGTACTATGTCGAATTATTGGGCCAATTCGACGCCGAATTTAAAAGAAAACGGCCCCATTTGGCTAAGAAAAAAGTGCTCTTCCACCATGACAATGCACCGGCTCACACCTCCGCACTCGACACGGCTAAATTGATAAATTAGGCTAAGAACTGCTGCCCCATCCACCATATTCTCCAGATTTGGCCCCGTGCGACTTCTTTTTGTTTCTCTAACTTGAAAAAGTCCCTCGCCGGGCAGAAATTTCACTCGAATGAGGGAGTAATTGCCGCCATGGAGCCTACTTTGTAGACCACGAGAAAACATTTTTTTTCAGACGGGTTAAAGAAGTTGGAGCATCGCTGGGCCAAGCGTATCGAACTAAAAGGAAATTATATTGAAAAATAAATTGCATTTTTTCCAAAATTCTTGTTTTTTCATTTGTAGGCTAAGTACTTATAGGACCACCCTCGTAAACTTTGATAGTTTGTGTAAAAAATACAAGCACATATCCCAGTTACTAATTATAATGTATGTGTAGGTGACACCTGGAGAATATATTAATATTATGAATGAGTAAATTAAAATTAACATTATGTAAAAAAACTAATAGCAAATACAGCATTTTTTTTATTGTCTTTACATAAAGTACTTATAATATGTTGATCTATTTTAAATATTATTTTATGATGTATTCTCCTAAAAGAGAGATAGAGAGGAAAAGTAGAGTTCCCCCAGAACACACTTTATAATTCTAAGAGTTCCATTATTCCAAAATGTTTGAAGAGTTCTGTATTCAATAAAATAAAAGAAAAAGAAAACTTGTGTTTTGATCGATATTGGTCACTTTAACGTGTTGGAATACTTTAATGTTATAAGAAAATATAAATTAAGCATTCGAGAGAATTTGCTTACTTGAGCTTACGTTGCTCTGTAGTTTTACTGGTGATATTACTACTTACACGTTCACGGAGAATAAAACGATTTCCTTTTCAAATATTTAATCTTATCTATGAAATATATCTTTCAGTTTAGATGAGCGTCATTTATCTCAAGAGGTCCTTTTATTTTTATTTCAATATTGAATATCGATAAAATAGAGCCATCCAAAACGAGGAATAAAGTTGTTCCCAATTTCACTTTAGGTACGAAATTTGAGGGAAGAAATTGAATTAGGTTTCATGAGGGCGGAGAAATCAGATTAAATAATATATTATTGAATTAGTATGCACCATTACACACATTTCTGGCTTTCCAATAAAATCTTTATACCCAATAATCAGCGCTTAAATATTAAGGCTTATGAAATAAGGTAAAGTCTGTTTGGAAGCAAGAAATATGATGAAATGGGATGGAATTTTGCACATTGTTCACATTTCAAAGCGATTATTTCATTTTCAATAGATCATTCAACTTCTTGAGATAGGAAATTAGTATAAGTGCGGTTGGATGAGGGAAGTGAATAGTAGTATTGAAATTAAATAAATTATTATGTATTAATTTACTATTAATAATTGAAAATGATAAAGAAGCTAATTCTAGTCTGTGAATATTTAAGAAGTTTTAATGCACAAGTGTTTATAATGTTGTTGCAATTTTCACTCAAAGACTTAAAGTATCCGATTACCCTAAAATTGTGAATTTTACCAAAAATTGACAATTTTTTTTGATGAATTTATTTTATGGACCATCTTATTAGCTTTAGTAAAATACCAAGTTTATTATTTTCCGTTCACTAAAACAAAAACTATAAGTGTCTTAGGAAAAGAAGTCATTACATTATTCAAGATGTCATACTTTAAAGCGCGTCTTACTCGAAATGTGTTTTTTTTGAAAATGTTCAAACGGGGACAGCGAGTGCTAAAAAAATTTGAAAAATAATTAACCTAATGTTTTTGTGCATGTTCTGTATAATAGTAGAAGTGTTTTAATAAGATTTATCAATCACTGTTTAATTACAGAATTTATAGTCCCTTATGTTAATATAAACAATGCTTTTTTAAGCAATTTCATATAATAACTAAGATGAAGTGCTCCAGTTTTTGTAAAAATTAAAATATCTCTGACCTTAAAGGGGATTTCAAAAATTTATAAAATAGCCATACATCAGAATTGAAAAATTTAAAATTTGTTATAAGGTTTTGGTACAGAATGGGTCGAGTTTATGTTACTTTTTGTAAATTTTTACCCATTTTTCCCATTTTAGTAATAATAATTTTTTTTCCTGTTCATAGTTTTTGCGTATATTTCTTAAAATATACTAACAAATCTAAAAACAACGAAAAATTCCCCATATCTTTATTTTTTTTAAAGTAAAAGTTGTCGCAAGTAATTGGATACATAAATTAAAATGTAATAATTAACGAGACTGAATAAATTGCAATAATTTGTAATTCGATTTAATATTTAACATTATGTCGCAAATGTGTAGGCTGTGAGAATAATCTAATTCTTCAAAAGTAGACCACTATTAAATTGATTTTGTATTTCTAGTGTTGGTAGTGGATTTGGAAGGAAAGTCAGAAATTGCAATGCCAGTCAATGTATATGTGTGCTTGTATTTAAAAATTAATGAGGTAATCATTACAGAAAATTTCTTAGCATTATCGAATTTCTCTATTTTGCATGTAATTAATTTACTGTACTTTTGTATAGTAAAATACTTTCAACACAATATTTTAGGCAATGGTTATAAAGTTTGATTTAGGTGACAGAAAAATTTAATCGATAATATTACACACCGATGCTAAAAGTTTTCATTAAGTAATCTCAAGTGTAAAATGAATCTTAAAACCACTAACGCGTTTCTAAACGACATCTTCGTAAATGTTGAAAAGGAATTCTTTACGTGATTTATTGAGAGGAAAAGAACACACTATGCATGCAAATATAACCTGGTGTTAAAGAAGAAACAATCAGAAAATCTGCATCGCTGCAAATAAAAGGCGCAAACTTCAGCATTGTGAAATTATTCCACCTGCACAGCCGTTTTAAAGTAGGAACGTTCCGGTTAATGTTGCACTTGAGTAATACCGAAAAAGCAAATATACATTTCATTTACGGAGCTGCATTATACATGCACTCATTTGCATGCATATTGCTCTTTTCCTTTCGGTAAATCACAACAGGATTGCCGTTTTAAGGTACACAGAGTGGTTATTTCAAAACTTGCCGGGGGATTTGCGCGTTTCGTTTCACACTATGCATTCTTTGATAAAAATTGTTTATGTTAGTGTTACTATAAACAGTCAAAACGGTAACCCATCTTTTCTGAATCACCCTGCATGCAAGTTGCTATTTATGTAAAATGCACTTTAATTAAATATATAAACTAAACCTATCTTTTTCATTATAATATTTCTTAGTGCTCAATTATCAGCTAAATTAAATCACAAGAATCAATTTTGAGTTATTGCTTGTTTTTAACAAGAACATCAAAACTGAATGAAATGCTAGTCAATACATTGATCTTATGAAGAACATTCAATAATTTATGGAATGATGAAGAGAGTACAATTCATTATCGATAAGGTATATTATTAAATTTTGCCAATTGTATTGTTTTACATAAATAATATTTATCATAAACAAGCATAAATGATTCTAATCGTTTCATAAATACATATAAAGTATTTTAACATAAATCCAAGTTAAAAAATGCCTTCATTTTTCACTGTTAATTTATAAGATTTTCGATTGTATTTACACACACAAGCACACACAACACATGTTATATATAAATAAAGAAGTGTTCTAAGAATTCGAAATATTATCATTAATATATTTATTCCTGATTTAAGGTATCCGAACACGTTGAAAATGACCAAATTCAGTCAAGACAGATATTTTTGTTTTTTATTTTATTGAATAGAGCTATCTTTTGACTTTACGAAACATACTTTGTTTTGTTTCTACACTACCTAGAGGCCAAGTTACAATCAATTTTATAAATTTAGAAAAACCGAAAGTGGGTTTTTGATCTACCAGAAGTGGGCATTTAAATTGCTCAAAATCTATCATGGCGAGTCTGATAACTCAAAATATTACGAATGTATTTCTATGAAACTTTTTGAACCTGATATTTATGTTATTTCTAGAGAATGTACTAAAATATTTCTTATTGTATGAATACTTTTTGAGTTATGGCTTGTTATTTAAATTATGGTCTCATAAAAAAATGTAACATTTCTTATAATGTTTACTCAATCAGCTCTAAAATATTCAAATTTTTAAAAAAATTAAAATTTTAGTACATTTTCTAGATGAAGGCATCTAGTTTGTTTTCGTAATACTTTTACTAATATATGTTTATTACTTTTTTCTCTAACTGCTTTGAAGTTTTTCAAAAATATTCTAAAATTTCCCTTATAATTATGATTTTTGTAAAATTCAGGTAGTTTATTTTAAATTTTGATAGTTAAATAGTAATATATATTGGTATTGAGTCCTAAAAGAGCATTTATAATGTTTTAGTATGCTATTTTGTTAAAAAGTACTCACCTTAACACAATTGCTTAGATTATTATTATAACATTTCTCTAGAGAAAATGTTCGGACTTTTCTTAAAATAAACATACTCTTACGACTTTTTATTATATTTGCATCATTTTCTTTACATTTTTTACGAAATAATGCTATATATAATATTTAATACATTTCGTTACATCGCACCTGAAAGCACCTAAAACGCCTTATTTGATAGGGGAGCTTTTAAATTGTAACCACCAATCATCTAAAAAGAAATGAATCACTGTCCACATTTTTCCTTTTGATATTCAAAATCCATTTCTGTGTAAGAACAAACCAATGAGCCATAAAATGTGAAGTTGCAGTTTCCCTTCGTTTAGAAAAGAAGATATCAATTTCATTTTTCCATCGGATAGAAAGACATTACGGATGGTGCACTCAGGGATGGAAATGATCTTTTTCAGTTTTATTATTTTTATTTTTTTTATTACCGTACTAAATTTATGCGAATAGGTACTCATAGGTTACAAGTTTGTCTTTTTAAAAAGTATTCAAGTATTATTAATAATACAATTTGTATATATGAACCAAATTTAAAAAAATATATATATTCAAGGTTTTCTTAGTCCAATTTATAAAATGGGATATCATTATATTAATAGTACATTGTACATAAATATATATATATATATATATATATATATATGTATAGTTCTTTTATCAGTGTTTTTCAAGTAACTGTGTTATATATGATTACAGAAACGTACCATTGTGCATAAATGCATGTTTTATATTTTCTGACGAAAAAATAGCAAATTTTATTTTTTCATTCCGACTGGTTGAAGGGTTATTAAGGGACAAATTGTTAGAAGAAAAAATGCGCATATGGATAAAAAATAACTGAATTTTAATTTACAATTAAATAATAAAAATGTTTTGATAATTATTGATTAATTATAAACTATTAATAATTTGAAACTAGTAAATGTATCATTATCAAAACTAAAGTGCAGCATAGTGATATATTACAAGAAAATGAATCATCGCACATGGTTATATTCATCAGTTTTCACTCGGCATCACTTGAGCGAAGAAACGAAATACAATATGTTTATTACATTTTTTGAACGTAAATTTAGCGTTCATCATTTTCATCTTCATCATCAATAAGGAATTTGGTGGATTTGGGAAAATAAGTACTCTCATAAATATTCTAAAATTAGTCTATTTTCGAAAAGAGAGTGTACTGGTATCTATTTCTAGTAAAGGTGTATTTCAATCTTTTTCAACGTGATACAACATCTTCAAAACTTTGTGTTAAAAGATCGTACAGTTTTTGTGGCAGTTGAAAATGCGTTGGTCGAATTATCCGTGACATTCCGGTTCATGTAAGATGGTGCGAGAGCCTCACCGAACTGCAAAGCTGTCAGTTTCTAGTGTTGTAATTGAGATCTCTCTCTCTCTCTCTCTGTGACCAGATTTTTATCCTTACGATAGTTTTGTTTGGGGTGACTTTAAGGATGTAGTTTACCAAAAAAAATCCTTGAGCAACTTGGAGAAATAACAACGACGAATGTGTATCCATTCTATTGGCTACTTTACAGAAGATTTTGCTGATTTCGTCCTCTAATTACGTCATGTGACTGACAGTTCACATTTGGAAAACATTGTAATGGGCTTTTCATTCATTAAAATATTAAAAAAAATTGTGCTATGATTTTCAATTATTGCCTTGTAATATGCATTAGGTACAGGAATATTTTTTAACTTTCACCGTTTTCCTAACATAAGATTTTGAAAACATATAGTATATTTTAGGTCACCTGGCATTTTACATTACAAATTTATATGTCTTTAAAGTATTGTAATTTTATTAGTAGAGAATGTGAGTAGTTTAGTGGAATTAGAGGCAAATATGAGACAAATATCACTTCAGAATATCTTCAAAAACAACATTTTGATTACAGTATATTAACTAACTGAATTTCTACTCTATAGCCAGAAAAACATTTTACATTAGCCAAGAAATAAATTGCAAAATAAATCGTCTGCTAAAAAATAACATTTGGTAAATAAGAATTGTATTATTATTAAAATATTAATACATACACAAACTATTATTTAACCAGCAAATAATTAATCAATAAGTAAGTAACAATTGCCATTTTAATTATATTTTAAATATACAAAAAATGTTTTCCATTTTAAATTAAATCAGCTCCCAAGAAAAACGTAAGAATTAAATTTCTTCTACAATATAATTCCTTGCAGCGTTCCATATTTAAAATAATATATAACGGCAATAAAAAATACACTTATAAAATAACTTCCTACAAAATAAATCTTTAAGATATGCTTAAGAAATGACTGTATGTTTTAAGCAAGGCAAAATTAAATGAGGAAAAATATCGAAGTCTCTCATTTACGTAATTGTATTGAATTTTCTTTTATTACAAGATATTCCACTCTACGATTGCGGTGAAAAATTCATAAAATTATGACAAACGACAAATATGGAAAAAAAAGTCACATCATTACCATTCCAGTGCAGAGAAACGATAAACTTTTATTGTTTTCAAGTAAATGACTTTTGCTTTGTATTTGAATTACAAATTTTCAAAAGTTTTTGCTTTTCCTTAAATTATTCTTCATAGCTTTCCTCGATCATTACTTGAGGTTTAACAATACCTTAGTAGAAGTTGATTAACTATAAAGTGAACTTTCGAAGTCACCACAAATAATTTGAAAACTTTGCATAAAACTTAAAATACTCCATTTCTTAGAAGATAATGAGGTAGAAAATGGTTGCCGGAGTACAGAATCCTTTGTGGTATCTTGAGAACTTTGAAAGATGTTTATTCATTATCATTTTCTTTACTCCTGAAGTCAAGAAACATTTTGCTATTTTTCTTTTTCTGCTCGATTTAACTGTAATGGCTTCAGTATCGAATAAACTTTGAATTATTCAAATAAAGTGAGTTGACCAATATTTTTCTCCATCATTAAAAACAAATGTTAGTTTTTCTGAAACATTCATTTCTGTTTGTATATTTTTTTAATTCCCCTTAAAAAGTCTTTATGATTCTGGATTTACATACGTCCTGGTTTACATAAGTATGCATTTTATTTTATTATTTTTTTCATTTTATTTTCAAGGCGGCATTGTAAGGAATTAATTACTACAAAAAGTTTTTTTTTGTACATAAGTTGCATTCTAGATTTGATACATTTAGTTAATGTATTTCAAATTCGTCACAACTGCAATTTGCAAATATTCACATAATTAAATCTTTTACATTTAAAAGACTGCACTTTATACCTTAACAGAGATATTACATTGTACATGAGACTTTAAAATATATGTATGAGTAAATGTAAGAAATCTATTTCTCAAAAATTCTTATTAAATTTATATATAAATTATTTTATTGTATTACAGCTTTTATTTGCTTAAAAATATTTCAAAATTTTTACGAAGACACGTCTCATAAAAAATGTAAAACGTCTACATTTTTTTAAAATTTGTAATAATTATATATATATATATATATCTTTAATGTTATTTTTTAAAACTTACGTTGGTTTTTAGTGAAATAATGAAATATATGTAAATGTTTTTTCTTCTTCCTCGCAGACCCCTCCATTTCTCATTATTGAATGCGGTATACCTAATTTTGCGGTTGTGAGCCAAATTGAACTCATTGAATTATTTAACAGTTAATAGCATAACACATGAAATTTATTACTCATATCAGGCCTGGGCAACAATAAAGTCGCAGGTGATTTGTTTCTCTTCTCATTTCTCTCTCTCTCTCTCTCTCTCTCTCTCTCTCTCATGCCTTACATACAATATTTGAGTGCATGTGAGAGTCATCGTGAATTTGTTTGGCTAATCCGCTGCATTATTACATATTTCTGTTATCATTTCAATTTATACATCGCGTGTGAGCAGTGTATTCATAGTAAAATAATATATAAATTATAATTTTATGAAATAATTTTTTACAAGAAAAATTTGTTCCACAAACATAATTCTGTAATTACACTTGATACTTATTTTATCTAGTTATCTAGGGCTGCTATTCAAGGGTGATAGTTTCTTGAAACACCAGCGCTGTCGAGAGCGCTTTTTCTTCGTCTGAGTACCTGAGGGAATAAAGAAAAACAAAAAAACAATGAAAAAAACTTAGCGGGCAGAGCCGCTAACGCACTCATGTCAGGGAGGGGGCTGCTATTAAGGTAAACAACTGCTATTATGGGAATATTTCAAGAAAAAGATTTTATTTACTAATTGGCTGACGAGAGAAGAAGTTGAGAACACTTTCATTCAATGACAAAAATCCATACTACTGACGCACGTAAGAATTGTCATGTTCTAGAATCATGCAATAAATGTAAAAACTTCGTGCTGAATGTAATAGAAATGTTTGTGGAAAATATATTTAAAAAACAGAATTTTTTATTTCTGAAAAAAGTTTTTAATTATTTTTAACAATAAATATTTTATTTAAATTGATTTGGAACTATTTTCTTTGCAAAAAACTTCAATTTTCTTGTATGAGTTAAATTGGCTCCCTTCAGTTAAAATAGGTACCTAACCAACATCCGTAAATCTAGTATCAAATCATATTTATTCTTATTTCATAAATCAAGTTTGCACAAAATTTTTAAAATGTTTTTTAAATTTAGAATCAAGTTAATATCACGGTACTATTGTAAAAGTAGGTTATTGTTACTGCAAGTGTAAGTGTGCTTTGTTAAAGCTTAATAGCTAGTATCGTTTAAAGAAAAATATTATTTAAAATATTTGCCCATTTTTCTCTTTTCTATCTTTATTTCTGTAAGAAATTTTATATTTTAGTATTCCATATAAAAAGATTCTAAAGAAATCCCTTTTAGGAGTTATCTTCGGAATGAAAAATTTCATGTTTAAATATCTTTGATAAAATATTTATCTTTCTTCTTTTAAGATTTTAATAAAACGTTTCATATTTAACATAAAATAAAATAGATGCCATTGTTATTTTTATTTTACAGTTAACTTCGAAGGAAAAATTATTTCTTTATCTAAATGAATTTTCTTCTTCTCTGAATAGAAAAAAAATATCGCTTTTGCTTGAATTTTAAAATTAAATTTCAGCGCATTATTAAAACACATCCAATCTTCCAAACAAAATCCAATACTTTCTGGGCTCTATTTTAACGATTTGTTTTCCATTTTGCGGCGAATACAAATTAATATTTTCCAACTATAAAAAATATTTTTATATTTTTCTAAAAAAAATGCCTTTTGCTATAATTTTTTTTGGTTTCTTTTCAGATTCTTTTCCAATCCAAAATTCCATTTTCATATTCCTCTATATTTAAAGTATTATTCTTTAAAATATGTTTTATTAAATTTTTTGAGACATTTTTGCCTGATTAAATCTTTTCCAACGAAACATTTGGGTACTTAGACGCATTCAAGTTCGATTAAAATCAATGTCAACGCTTTCAAAATATATTGCAATATGTATTTATTAGGAAATTCCAAACATATGTGAAATATCAATTGCAACCTAGTAAATATATAAATTAAATATTCCTCTTTGTCTTTATTTAGACTCTATAACTAACGTGAATATTATCTAGTGGAATTTTGAAATATTTGAGACTAAATATAAATGCAAATATATTCTGAAAAGTTGCATACACACACACATTTGAGTGGTAGAGCATTTTTACACCTTTCATGGTGTAGTATGACTATACAATCGCATATTTCACATCGATATTTATTGCAAGTGCAAGGTGTGTGTGTGTAGAATATTTCACAAGATTCATTTGCAGTTTCAGTGGATATTTACAAGATGTATAAATTATATGGAATTATTCCTTAGACGGGATTAGATTCTATAGTTTGTAATTAATGTGAATATTTTTCTGAAATTTTAATAATTTATACTAAATAATAAGAATTGTTTAGTTTAATTGTGCTACTGATTGGGATAATTTATCGTAAATAATTCAGTTTTATTTTTTGAGGAATTAGAATATGGTCAGTGATATCTAGTGGGCAATTCCAGAATCAGTGAGTAGAGAGGTTGTTGTAGAGACATAAATATCGAAAGAGAGAGAGATTATAGAGCAGTGCTTCTCAAACTTTCAGTATTTGTGACCCAATTTTCAATCATAATATTCATCGCACTCCCCTCCATGCAATAACATTGTATTGAAATTCAATAATAATGTGCTTCGACACTAAAACTACACATTGCGACTTTAATTATAAACCTTACAAATTATCAAAATAAGTATTCAACTTTGTATTTATTATATGACAAGCCAATAGGGTCACTGTTAAATATTAAATTTTTTCCTTACTTAGTATTGTTAAAGTCTCCATTTCACTGTGCAATACTGTGATATATTTATAAGTGCATTTTATCAGTGTAAATAAAGTGTGTATTTTATTTTTTATGTCAGAATATATTTTGTTTTGCTTACTTTCAGTAAATGAATAGTTTTTCTTAAATAATTACTTATTTTCAAATTTTCCACATGCTCGCCCCGCTTTTTTAGGGTTATCACGCCCCACAGTTTGAGAAACACTGGATTAGAGCCTATGTCCAAACTTATTGTTGTAGTGCTAAATATAGTAATTTACGTCCTTGTCTTTATTGTAGCTTCAAATGATAGTTTTATTTAATGTTTGGCATTGTAGTATTCAGGTGTTCTATTAAACTCTTTAGCCAAAAACGATTGACGTCCGACTGCTTGCCACAACATAATATTTTTTGTTTAAGTTCTTTTTTTTTTAAAAATCTTATTATGTATGTCATATGTCAGTGTGTCTCAAACTGTGGGGCACACTTCTCGGGGGGGGGGGCGTGAGTATATGAAAAAGTTGAAAATAAAATATTTTAAATAATTTTTAATTTACTAAAAGGAAGCAACATACATTCTGACATAATTAAAAAAAAGTTTTAAAAATTCAGCATACATTCTGACGTAATAAAAAATACAAAAAAATACACATTCACATTGTTATAATATACTTATAAATGTATCAGGCACACAGTATTTGATAATTTATTTATCAATACTAAATTAAAAACAAGTTTAGTAATTACTAGTGCCTCTAATGAGCTTCTCATATATAAAATTTAATATTCATCTTTACAAGTAGTACAGCTTATAATTAAAGTTGTATTGTGTAGTTTTAACGTCAATGTACACATTATTATTGCATCCAATACAGCTTTATTGTTAAAGAGAGATGTGGGGAAGAGGTCATAGGATTTTTGACTGAAAATTGGGCTCCGTTAGTATGAAAACTTTAAGAAGCACTGCCATATGTGGTAAGCCAACAATGTTTGAATATTTGTTTATTTATTTACTGCAGATAGATAAGGTACATTTTCCATTAATTTTAAATGCAGCTACAAATGCAGCCTGCATTCTGCAGTCAAATATTTTGGGCAACTGACACATATCGCACATAAAATTTTCCAGTCCATTTACTTCCGTTCAAAATTTAAATGTTCTTGATAATATTATCTAAATTTTATTTTAAGAACAAAGCTCATCTATATATATGCACTTGTTAGTGCTTCGTTATTATTTAATATATTATAATCACTAAGCTAACTTTCTATTAATTTTCTACATTTCTACAAATGGTTTATTCCTCCGATCAAAATTAAAGTTGGGTAGAATTTTAAATTTTCTCTGTACTACTGATTTCTTATGAATGAGGATGATCAACTTCATTCCAAATTCAGAAGAGAATTCTGTACTGACCATCGTATGAATAGGCAGTACCTATTAGAATTATGTTTCTAGGTCAAGAATTGCAAAATAACAACATTTGGAAGAAGGATTACATTTATGATTTAGCCACTTTTCTTCTTTTGAACATTTTTAACTATTTGTTACATAGGTAAGAAAAAGTAACACAGTTATGTGCCAATTAATATTCAAGTTGCAAAGTCCTACTATATTATTATATTACTTCAATCAATATTTAACTAAATTATATGTGTAGTCAGCAATAAAATAAAAACATATTTACCTCAGTTTGACTTTTTTTCATGAATGAAACAATATATTATTTACAATTACCGCAATTCCGGCGTATAACGTGCACTTTTAACACAAAAAATGAGATTGTAATTTACGGGTGGGCCTTATGCGCCGAGTATAAAAATGATAGCATCAAAAACTAAAAAATAATAGAGGTGTGCATAAGCAAAATTAAACTCCTACATAGATCGGAATTCTATATATTTGAAAAAAATGACATACCTTATGAAGTTAAGGGTTTCTAATTTCAAAAGTATACTATTTTTTTTCAAAATCCTGGGATAATAACTCGAATAAATGACTTAAAAACATACGAACTCATTGTACACGCATACTTCTGGTTGCTTTGTAAAAAACGGGATGCGCGTCATACGCCGGATTTTACGGTAAATAGAACTTTTGAAATTAAAAAGTATTGCACGAAAAGGCAAAATTTAGTTTTGCGAATTTTTTATCAGGACAAATCGTGTTCATTATTTTTCTAGTTATAACAATTAGCACAATATATACTGTTCGAATTGGAAGAGTGGAAAAAATGATTTTTCCTTAAACCTTAGCTTTTTATCATTACATACCTTAAGCAGACTGAAAAATCTTTTAGCATAAATGGCCTTTTCAATACGTCTTGGCATTGACTACACTAGAGTAACACATATGTTCTTGATTTGATCATCGTGGAAACACACTTGTAATGCTCTTCTTATCATTTGTTCAGCTGTCGTGTAATTCATTTTTATAAATAATTCTTGAGAATATGCCGTAAATTCTGAATATGATTTAGGTCTGGGGGAATTTCCAGGCCAATCGAGCATATTTATTTCATTTTCCCGCATAAAATTCTGGGCCAATTTCGAAGTGTGACAAGGAGCCAAGTCATGTTGAAATGTTCCATCAATGAAACAATCTTACTGCATAATATTTCTGTGTATTTGACGGAATTCTTCGTACCCTTAAGAGGAAATAAACTTCCAATATCATTTGTTATAAAAAAAGCCCAAAATATCTGTTTAAAAATGTGTTTTACAGTCTGCTGGATATGATCTGGTAAAAAGGTTTCAACTTCACTTCGCCTTACTTTGCATCCCTACTCAAATAAATGTTTAATCACTTAAAATTGCCTTCTTCCAGTCGTTAACAATCCATGATCGGTATATTTTGACTCATACTAAAAAAAAAGTTCATCATTTTTTCTGAGTAAGAAATTAGTTTTTTTCTCAATCTTGTTGCCTTAAGACCAACTTCCAGAAGCATTTTCTATACAGTTAAGGTACTCACGTCAACACCATTAACCGAAAAATCCCTTCGAAGGTCTGTGCTCTCCTTTCTTGGATTTATTTTGCTCTTATTAAAATTTTATCAATTCTTGGAGTAGTAGTTCGCTTGTTCACACATTTTTCTTTTTGAGACGATGATCTAGAATCTTCAAATACTCTTAAAATTCTTGAAACACTTGATTTGCCCTCATCAACTACCATAGCGACATCTCTCACAGGCATAGAAATGTGTTCGTTAAGAGCGGTTTTTTTAGAACGGTTCTTCCGAGTAATATCCATCTTCGAACAAGCAAAAGTAACAAGTCCAGTAAAAGTAACATTACCAGCTGTCCCGCTGAAAGGCTGAAAACTGAACTACTGATATACTAAAACGAATAAATTGTAGTCAGGATTTATGTGTCACAGTTGCAAAAGGCAGATATAACGTGTTTGAGATGGTTCGAGACACATCATTAGTAATCACATACCAACTCAAACAAGAAAAATATGTTTGTCCCAATGAAGTCGAACAGTATAGCATATGATTAATTTATTTCATATATTTTATTAATTTGTTCATTTTTGATTGTGAATTTGTTACCGTAGGAGTAAATTTGGACAATATTATTTTAAACACGACCACGAGACATTTACGTAAGCAATTTTCTTCTGTGCTTCTACCAACAAATAGAGGAATCAGTGAATTAAGATTAGACTGGAAACTGGAATTACTTACATGATTTCTTTGGATTTTGCAGAAGGAATTTTCTACGTCAGGAGCACTATGTGCACCGCCTGTGCATGGCAGTGTTAAATGAAATTTTATAAAATCAAAATGAAGATAAAAGATTATATACAATTGATTATTACACTTTTACTCTAATTCAGCTATATTTATTTTCAACTCTTATGAAATTTCAAAACCAATTTCACCTTGTGACAATTGTGTTCAGCCCTTTATTGAGAAATTCTAATTAGATACATTGCTTCATTTTTACTAAAATACTTTTGGAAAGTATACATAATATTATTAAAGTTCTACGAGATTTTTAAAATTCTTTATGTTTTAAAAAAAATCTTTTTTTTTAAATTTATTTTTTCAAGGTTAACTGTAACAAAGCATCTGGTTTAAAATTTTCAAAATACATTCCTTGTTTTTTTTCTTTTATGTATTTTTATGGATAGGAGAAATTTTCCATGTGAATTATGAATTTTATTATAAAAAATTGTCTAATTTTTATGTCAAAATATTACTGTTTCAAGCATTTAAGAAATGTGTTTGCAGCACAAGAATCACGTTTCTTTTTAAATTTGATCAAGGATTTGGAGCTGGCCGCGTTAGCCTCCTGGTCAAGGGACAAGATAACGGACTCGTAGACAGCCTATCATGTCATAGTACCACTGAAATCAAATAATTTTTAACTCCTTAATTGGTTTGCCCGTACACCAAACTGGCTACCATAAGCTAGCCACAACCGGCACTAATATTTTCTTCTTTCTATACTTGATTTGCATATCTTTTTAATTCTTATTGTGAGATTATTAGTGTTGGTGTTTTGAAGAAATGCAGTTTGTGACCTTGATACTGAAATACTTCGCATCCAGGATTTTCTTTGTGGTGAATGTAGGAATATAGATTCTTGAAATATTCGATAAAAAACGGGGATTGGCAAGGCAATGTGCAATTTTTGTTTGAGAAGAAATGAAAATGGAAAGTTAATCCATAAAAGCTGATATTATCTCTGTCCAAATTGCAATGTACGAATTAGTATCACACCATGATTCAAATTGTATGCGCATATATATGCATCCACAAATAAAATCCCCGAACTTTTTAAGAAAACGTATGAACATGAACTTTTTTCAAGAATGAGAGAAAATCTGTTAAACTGTTCAGGACTTTAATCACATATATGTGGTTACTTCAGGAAATATGGTATAGGTGAAATTGCGTTTTCCCCATTCTGAGACCTATGGTAACACCGATTTCATTTGAATTTGGAACGTATGGAATTTTGTATGATTATAAACTGTAATTTTTGTCATATTTTATTACAATAATGGTTTTTTTACAGATTTTCATATGGAGTTAGGCTTAACAGGAAAAAAATCATTTGGTGCTGAAAACATTAAGCACACATTTGAAGCATTCTTCATAGCATATAGAGTAAACTTATAAAAAACAAGCATTTTGGGTTTTGTGTTCCAAAATTATAAAATAAAAAAATAGTGTAAAAAACTTTAAAATTTAAAATTAAATACAATTCATCTCTATTTTCGTATTCTGTGTGTTATGTACTACGCTTAGTTAAAAATATGGGCCTTTTTTAGGAACATTTGGGGAGGGGGGAAGTGACCTATTTAGAGGTAGAACAATACTATCAAATGAGATGAAAAATCTTTTTCATCAAACATTTCTTCTATTTAAATATTCGTCGATCTTCTTAAATTCAAAATATGTTCTCTTTTTCTTTTGTACGATGATTAAAATAAAAACTTACATAAAAGTACTTAACCTCTAGCTAATAACAAAGATAAAGCTTTTCATTACAGTAAGAGCTCAGGTAAGTGATAAACGTTCATTGTTTACACAAATAACTTCTTTTATTTGAATTGCAAATTTTCTGAAATTTTCTCTTCTTAATTTTTATTTTTTTTCTTACTCTATCCGTTAAGTGCAATTTAACAACCCCCTTGGCAGCGTTGATTAAACCAAAAGCTGAACTTTTGAAGTCATCGTAAAGAATTCCAGAACTTTGCATAATAACCTCAACTTTAACTCCATTCCTGCAAACGATAATGAGGAAGAAAATGGTTGATCCACTGGTAAGAGTTTAAGAATGCTGAAGAATTCTTGGCCGTTATTGCTTTCATTTTCTAAAGAAACAAAATGTTTCGCTATTTTTTTCTTTTTACTTCTTGATTCCGTTTAATCTCTACAAAGTTTAAAAACACATAAATTATCAAGATAAGTTGAAGAACCTCTAATGGTTTTTCTCCCTCAAAATTTGTTTTGACTTCCTACAAATATGATTAGGCTTAAAACGATTCTGAGAATGTTTCCATGATGATAAATAGGCATTCAAATGTCTTTTGTGTTCTCTTAATTCAAAATTACCATAATAAATTATGGTGCTCTATAAAATAAATTTTGTTTTATTTTTAATAGTATAAAAATGCAATAATTGATTGAATAATTTATATTAAATAATGGTACATATTTGATTAAAAATTTCTCATTCTTTAAGCCGAGAGTTGATACACAAATATTAATTATTCCATGCTAGTTATAATTATTTAATAAACATTCAACATAATTATATTTTAGTGGGAAAACAAATGAATTTTTCACTGGAAATTTCAAATAAGAAGCTACAAGAATACTTATAAAGCAACAGAAGCAAATCGCAGAACTTGCTTAAGATAGCTTCGAATTTCGTAAATATTTAAAAAATTAGTATATCCATCAGAATTTACGTAAAAAGTTAGTAACTTCTTTTTAAAATCGTTTGTTTATTTGGGATTTTTTTTGTGACGAGACATTAATTTACCTTACTTTCTTAAGTAATTCTTTTACCTTTACCCTATACCATTTAATTCACCTTATCTTACAAGTTATTGCCAGATTTTGTACCAAAATAGAAATTCAAAGCATTGAATTGGCTGAATAGTAGCGCACTTAGCAAAAGTATGAAACTAATAGAACTAAAATGATTAAATAGTATGTATAAATATTACCGTTATTTGAGGGACACTAGGATATTTTGTATTTGAAAACACAAAAAAAAATATTGTATTTAAAATAAAAACTAAGGGAGAATAAGTAATTTTAATTTCAATGTACAGCTATAAGTACATCTAAGAAAAATGATAAATTTTTAATAAAAAACGTTTAATTTTATTAGAAATTTATTCGAGCTATTTAGAATTTCCTTATACAAGTAACTATTAAAAATATAACTATTATTAAAATGAATTAGATACTTTGAGGTTAAACAGAGTATTTAATGAAATATTTGTGTTGTTTATATATATGTATATATTTCCTATTTTTTCTGATACACACACACACACACACACACACACGCACACACACACATATATATATAGGTTATATACCTTTTTTTACACTTTTTTTAAATAGTACATATTGATAATGAATACTAATTTCTTTATCATTAAATAAAAAAAAATTTTCTTTAGTAGAAATAGGAAACTTAAGCCAGATATTATATAGTTCCTTAATTGCCTTAAATTGTCAAAAAATAAACAAACTTTTTAAAACTCTAATACGGTTGGATTATGGATTTAAACTTGAATATAAATGGTATTGTCATTTTTTAATTATAAAAGAGATGTATATATATTATATATAATTAAAATAAATTTTTGGAACAGCAATTTGCAAACGATGATTTGAATTTTTAAAACTGAAGTCTTCCTTATTTCTTTTTTTTATGCTAAAAGCTATGAAGGAAATCTTTCTTCCTAATTGATGTGAGGCATTTTGAATGGAAATATTTTATCTCTTTTTAGAATACATTTAACAAGGAAATCTTTTAAATCGTAACCACAAATCTGTTAAGTTACAATAATCATAATGGACATCTTTCTTTTTCATATTCAAAATGCATTCCAGAATAAAAATAACTCAATGAGCTATAAAAGTAGAAACTACTATCCTTCTTTGCTTGGAGAAGAAAACATCCACATTGCTATAAAATGGAAAATATTAAGCATTGAGTGCTCGTAAATAGGATGATCATTCTAAAAATATATTTCATTTCATGAGGTTATACTTTTAGAACAAGATAAACTTACATCGTACAGTTAAATCATTCCTAGTTTACATGCCTAATATTTTATTTTCTTCCACATTTAAATATAAAATACTGCTCAATGCTGATATATATTACATGGAAAAAAATTTCTTATTTATTTGATCAGCATAATTCATGATTGGAAATTACTGAGCGGGAAAAATGTGAGTGAAATTGTATATTGGTTTAATAAAGAAGATTACTTATTAAACTAATACACAATTAGCTTTTCTCAAACTTTGGGGCAGAGGTGCATTATAACTCCCTCCCTAGGAGGCATTATAACTCTGCGAGGAAGGCGCGAGTTTATTGAAAATTCGAAAATAAAAGATTATTTTAAAAAATATTAATTTACTAAAAGTAAACAAACAACATACATTCTGGCATAATTAAAGTGAAGTACACATTTACACTGATATAATATTAGATTTACAACTTTGCTTCCACCGTTTTGCAATAGATGGCTGTAGCGGTAAGTGGTAGTCGAAATAAATAGATCGTAGATGTCATACAATAAGCTTAGGTATTTGTAAGCATAACGCTATCGAAATATTAGTCAATTTGTGTCTGCATCATAAAGTTATTCTCGATAAACATGTCAGCTTACGAGCCAAATTCTCGTCATTTGCGGGAGGTTTTAATTTTCTTCTTTAATATGAAGAAATCTGCGGCTGAGACTCATTGAATACTCTCAAATACTTATGGTGAGGCCGCTATTAGTGAAAGAACGTGCCGAGAGTGGATTCAACGCTTCAAGAACGGTGATTTTGACGTCGAAGACCAGTATGGTGGTGGAAGAGAGAAGGTTTTCGAAGATGCAGAATTGGAGGCATTACTTGATCAAGACTCGTGTCAAACGCAACAAGAATTGGCAGGATCATTGGGAGTGACGCAACAAGCCATTTCAAAACGCCTGAAAGTCATGGGAATGATTCAGAAACAAGGAAATTGGGTGCCGTACGAGTTGAAGCCGAGAGATGTTGAACGGCGTTTGTTTGCTTGTGAACAGCTGCTTGCAAGGCAAAGACGGAAGGGATTTCTGCATCGTATTGTGACTGGGGACAAAAAATGGGTTCATTACGATAATCCCAAGCGCAGAAAATCATGGGGATATCCCGGCCATGCTTCCACGTCGACGGCCAAACCGAATATACACGGTTCCAAGGTCATGCTCAGTATTTAGTGGGACCAACTCGGCGTAGTGTATTATGAGTTGCTAAAACCCACAGGCGATCGTTATCGAACGCAATTAATGCGTTTGAGCTTAGCATTGAAAGACAAACGGCTGCAATACAACGAGAGACATGATAAAGTGATTTTACAGCATGACAATGCTCGAAATCATGCTGCGAAAGTGGTCAAGACATACTTGGAAACGTTGAAATGGGAAGTCCTACACCACCCGCCGTATTCTCCAGACGTTGCTCCCTCGGACTATCACTTGTTTCGATCCATGGCACACGGCCTGGCTGACCAGCACTTCCGGTCTTATGAAGAAGTAAAAAATTGGATCGATTCGTGGATCGCTTCAAAAGATAACCAGTTTTTTCAACGCGGGATTCGTACGCTGCCCGAAAGATGGGAGAAAGTAGTGGCCAGTGATGGACAATACTTTGAATCATAAATGTATAACCAGATTTTTACAATAAAGCCTCGAATTTCGGAAAAAACGGCGGAAGCAAAGTTGTACGCCTAATACACTTATAAATATATTAGTAGTGTACAATGTATTTCATAGTTAATTTAACTATACTAAAAATTATACATAAAAGTTAACACTTATCTTGATAATTTGTACGGTTTTTAATTATTCCCTTAACTGATGAATTGAAGTTAAGCGATCCGCCCCCCCCCAACGTTCCAATTTTCCACGTACGCACGCATATGCTATGTATTGTGGGGGGGGGAGAAAATAAATAAATAAACAAATCCTTTGTAAACACTGTAAAGGTCATTTTATTACATTCCAAAGTCATCGTAATGATTTTATGGATAGCAGTGCACAGAAAAGATCGTACTTCGGAAAGACATATATATACGTCCGGGGCAATTAACGCTTTGGTTGAGAGAGACGTTTATACACGACGGTGGAACTTAAGAGGTTAAAGTCGTTTTGCAGCTTCAGCGTCAAAGTACAGTATTATTGAATTCAATACATTGTTATTATATGGAAAGGGGGAGGGGCGCGATGAAAATTATGATTAAATATTGGATGACAAATATTGAAACTTTGAGAAGCACTGGTCAATGTATAACCAAAACTTCTAAGCAGAGTCCGAACTAAGACTTGAAAATATATAAGTTAGAAGTGGATTTATTCTAATTTTAATATATTAGAGTGCATAAGTTTTAAGAAAAAAATAAACAACAGGTATTATTTCAACTGATGCTAATTTTGAAAATAATGTGAATTTTTCAAACATCCTTGTTTAGACTCTGTATACTCTGTATAAACGTCCTAGCTATACATAGAGCTGAAATATAATTATTATAAAAGTAATTTTTTCGTACAAGGAGAAGGGTATGAAAATATGCAATTTTTGATGTGTAACATCTTTCCTCTCGGTTTCTGGATATTAGTAGGAGTAAATGCGTGAAAAGGGAAGGAAATGTGTAACAGGAATTCAGGGAAGCGTGTACTGTTGGTTTTGACCAGTCAGCGCGCTTCGTGGTGTCTCTTCGCTACCCTCGCATCGGGGTCCATTTATAGTAGCAACCAAGCTGCCAGCCTTTTTTTATATTGTTAAATTTACCATTTCAAAAGATTCGAATTCAAAAACTCGGTTTCATTTTCTTGGCTCTAAATCCGCTTCACATTTTCCAGCAAGTCTTATTAGACTTCATCCAGCATAAACTTGAGATTCTTACGCTCAATCGTCAAAGTCTCAGGGCTCATTGCGAATGAAATCCAAGGACAGTAATTTTGGTTGTCGTATACATTTCTCTGAATCAAACGGTTCAAAATATTAAATATTTCCTACATTTTGTACTTTTACCATATACCGAAGGTGGCTCTGCTCTTTTAAAAAGAACTATTACTCGCTTCCCATGATTTCAAGTGATGATTTTAACGTTAACTTCAGTTTTCCAGAAGCTGAGCCGTTCATAGGTTTTTTGAATGATTAACTCAATCTCAAAATGAACACAAATCGAAATGTTTTGACAACTAACAGTGCTATTGCTATTGACGCAGTTTTTCATCGGTTTTTAAATACTTTGAAATCACAAGTAAATGAGTCATTATTTAGTTATAAGCCTATTGTCTCCACTCTTCCCCAAACTGAACAAGAATAATTTTTTTTGATAAAAAAGTTACATTACTCCTTGTCTTAATTAAATAAAATTTTCATTAAAGATATAGTTATTTGATAGAAAATTATTTCCAATCCTACCTGGTTCATTTTTTCCCCCAGGATTTAAGTTATTATTGCGTTTTTACCCCGATAACATGTCAGATGTTACACATCATATGCGACTACTGTAAGACTCGTTTAATTTTTTTAAAATGTTTTGTCGTAAAAATTGCATTACAATTTTTTTTCTTTCTAATAATATGCCTAAAAAATTTGTTTATTCTTATTCAAGTGACATTAAATATAAAAAAAAATATGTATACATTTTAACAGGAAAAATTTAAGAATGCATACAGAAAGAATGTTAGTTATTTTTCTAATTTATTACTTTTTAAAACCTATGCAATAAGAGAAACGAAAAGTAGAGTTTGAGAAATTTGTGCAATATACCGATGAAAGTACAGATTTTATTGTATAATCAATATCTAGAGTTCTAATATATACATATTTTAAGTATGTGACTAAAACATATATATTACTACAAGGGCAGCATGATCTCTTTCTTTTCAAAAACTTCGATAAACTTTAAAAGAAGTTATTATCGACTGATTTACTTGAATCTACGCATTATTCCTTACAACTATGCATCATATTTGTTCGACATAGGCATAGATAAAAATTCTAAACTCTTCGTTACAAATTATGATTTGAAAGCTATTCTTAAAAATGTTACATAAACTATTTGTGTGCTGCACATTATACTTCTTTTCTTCGTAAACCAAAACTTATTTTTGTAGTTGTGAATTTTTTTTTTAAGATTTGAGACTGAATATAATGGATAAAAAATCAAATTGTTTGATCACAAGTTACATTTTTGTATATGTTTTTATAAATAATGAGACAGTAATCAATTACTTACAGGTTTAAAATACTTCCCATTGTATAATAATAATTTCGAAATATTTTTTTTTGCCCTAAGAAAATAATTCGTATTAGCGATTAACGCAATTTATCAGCAAGATAAATGTGCATAAATTATTACATTCTTTTTTCAAATAATATATTTATGTAAAAATATTTATGAGAATAATGTACTTCTTTATGAATAATTTTAAGAGACATGGTATGCTTTACACAAAAGTTTTTAATTTAATGCTTTTTACAATGCTTTTGATAGCTTCTATGTATATGTATCATGTAAAACTGATTTCAAGAGCAAAAATTCGTAAAACGCTAACCATTTTAATTTTTTAAGGAAAAACTTGAAACTTATGAAGTGATTTTAAAATGCTACTCCTCCTACAAAAATTGACGCACATATATGAAATTTGATTTACAAGTATGTCAAACTACGTATAACAATAGTTGGTAGGATTTTAAGATAATATGTTTGGTATTCATACAATACTTCTTCTTAGGAATGCTTAGTGAAAATTCCTTAAAAATTATGTAAATTCAATTACTTTAAAAAAAATAAATATTGCTTTGATTGAAAAATGCATACCAACCATTATTCCAAGTCTTATTAGCAAAAAGTGAAAAACAATGTCCAAGTATTAGGCACAATAGAAAAATAAGCCTTAGCCTTTTAAATGAAGACAAACTAGTTGTTTTATCTTTTCAAGAAAAAATCAGTTTAAATCTTTGATTTGCCATAGAGATGTGAATAAAAAACAAATGTGAAAGTTATCACAACTATGGAATTTTTAAACTTAGAGCTTTCAAATTTTGCGAGTTTGTAGAAAAGTATACAAAAAAAATCTAGGTTAAAAACATTAGGTTTGATATTTTGACCGATTTTTGTCAATTGAATCGTACTGTGTCCCCTTAAATTACTCATAACACTTACTTATAGGAGATAACAGAGGTAACTTTACTTATAAGTGATAACAGGTAAATTTATATAGGTGATAACACATAACTTTTCTTATAAGTAGTAACAGGTAACTTTACTTATAAGTATTAACAAGTAACTTTACTTATAAGTAGTAACAGGTAACTTTACTTACCCGTTACTGATAGCAGTTGCTCATAAATATATTGATACCAGGGACAGTAACACTTTTTTAATATTTTGAATTAACTAATAATTGTACAATTTTATTTTCTCTTACGGTAATCCAAATCAATTGGAATAATAAAAAACAATGAAAATAACAATAAAATTTAAATAAAAGCTTTCAGGGAAATTTCCAAATTGTTTAAGTGAATGGATTTTTAGAAAACACATATACTTACAAAATATTGTGAAATATATGTTGAAAAATGCTTTTTCTTATACTTTGTAAATACATTATTTAAATAGAACATGAAAAATGATACTGAAATATTTAGCAAGTTTAGAAATGTACAGTGCACACACTTTTGATGGAAGTTGGTAAGAAATGATAAAAAGGAGTCAGCCTCATATAAAATCGATAAAACCGTAACATATTGGATATTTTTGGAAACTTCTTGAGGCTAACCGCATTTCTTGAGTAAGAGGTAAAAACCACTTTCGCGGGTTTTCATAACTTTTATTTATATTAGATAAATATCACTTTATTAAAAATGGTTACAATATTGTAGTAATTTTTTTAGTAAATGTTATTTGCATTTAATATTGAACTAATTTTATTGAATCTTTTTTGTTCTTTCCAAATTGATAAAATATTCTCATATTCCTAAAAATGAAATTTCTATGGTGATAGGTAAAAATTTTGCATTTTTTGAAAGTATTGATTTCCAGTATCATTGTTCAGAAGCAATTGCTTAAAAAAAATATGTGTTCCTTTTTTACAATTTCTCTCCTTATTTTTGTATGAATTTTTTTAACCTTTATTCTATAATGGATAATTTATAAAAACAGTGTCAATTAATTCTTTAACAGAATGCAGAAACAACATTATTTGATAAATGTAAAGAATGTTAACCAAGAATTAAAAACAAAACTGAATAACAATAAGGAAAACATGTTTTCATTGAGATTCGGCTACAAATTGAAGTAGAATGCTGTGAAACTAAAATTCATTAAACATCTTAGAGTTTTCCTGCTTATTTATATATTTATTTATTGATATAATGTATTTATAAATAATTAAAGATGAAAATCCGTTCACTAATAGTTTTTAGTGAACTGAATTCCTAATTTGTTTATTTTATCTATTTTCCTAAAACTGTTCTTTATATACTGTTACTTTCAAAAACTTAGCCGATATAAATGAGCAATTAAAAAATTCGAATACTAAAATAGATAATAATGATAATTCAAAAGGGAAACTCAAGATGTAAAAAGGAGATAACTACTTGTTACATTTAAACAGATAGTCTGAAAGCATTCGTACTTCCTTCTTCAAATCCTCCAACATAATCATCTAATTCATAGGAAAAAAAATATTTATTTTAATCAAGTGACTATTTTATTCACATATATGTACAGTTATTAAGCGACTATAATAAAATATGTCATAAGGATTTTAATGTAAAAAATTACCTTTAGTAAAACATTCCTGGAAAATAATGCACAAACAGAGTTGTTACCGGAGACATTGAATTAAAAATACCAATACTATGTTTTGTTGCATTATTAGCAAGAATGTAAGTAATGGAATTTGGAATAAAATAAAATAAAATATTGCTGAATAAAAAGAATAACTTGCATTCTTTGTACTATATTACGTGTATTTCATAGTAATATTTTCTTTAAAAAAAGATTGTGGCATTTTACCAGGAAACTATCAAAATACTATAGTTTTTACTAAAAATAATTGATACAGATCCTTAATTTTTATATGGTTATGCTTAAGACCAGCATTCAGATTTTTATCATATTAAATATGATGAAAATCCATGTATACATGCACTTTAATAGAGTTTTATGAAGTTTTTAAATTTAAATATCCTACCTCAAATTCAATTGCTTCAATCACACAATTTTCTCTTGTTATTATATTAACTAAATCAAAATATAAAACAGTAACCAATTCTTGAAAGCGAAAATTCGTTTAGATTTTTTTCATACAGCTTTAGAGAATAAAACATTTATTTTTGAAAAATACACTAAACTGTAATGTATTATTCCCCTTTGGAAAATTTTTCATCATCATGTAGTTTAAAAGAAAACCTTTAAGATTTATGTCGTGATAAAACATTTCATAAATGCCCTTGTTTTACTTTTTCGATTCTTAAAAATTCAATAAAGAGCATGATTTTCAATTGAAAATAAATGCGATATATTTTCCCCCTTTGTTTTTACATATATCTTCGGGTAACAATTCCTTTCTTTATCCTGTTTTTTTTTTCGGTTTCTTTGCATGTAAAAAATTGTTTTTGTCTAGCACTTGATTTTTCAAATTAACTTTTAATACTACTAAAAATGCTTTGAATTCTCCTAGACCCCAAACTTTTCCTTCAGAGAAAGGGGCTTTATCTTATCGAGTTTTAGCCCTGCGGCAAATTGATAGATTCCTTGGACTGGAGAAAAGACTTTTATTTTTTCTTAAATGTTTTTAAGTGTTCATTAATTTTTATTTTTAAGTTCTATCTAGGGGAATTTCACTTTTATAAATTTTCGAATATTTCCCTGTGGCACTTGTAGTTTTACTCCTAAATCTTTTAGGAAATTCTCTTCTTTCATAACTGAATTTTTTTCTTTTCACATATACATTAGTTTTTCTGAATAGAAAATTACGAAAGACTTATGTAGTAAATAACAAACCAAAAATATATTACGCAATGAAAGGTAATGTGTACATATCTAAATTTATTATGTACTATCCTCAGATCCCCAAGTAGAAAAAAAAGGAAGATCTAAAGGTATTTTAATTTAAGTCGCTCACCAAGCAATTCATGCAGGCTATTAGGACTAATTACTAACATACATTATACACTTCGTCAGCTTCTCAGTTTGAAAAAACAGTGAATCATTTAATGGATTTCAGCGTATGTTGATATTGATGAAAATGAAGTGGCTAATACCCTGGAAAAGGAAGCAAGGCAAATTAACAGTAACGTCAACACTGCAACGCTCGTCACACTAAGCGATAAAAAAATCAATAGAAAAATTCAGCTGTAACACCAATTTTCTGAAATAAATACAAGTAGAAGAGTGCAAAGCACATTAACAAGGATTAGAACAGGACACTTTTGAGACATGGCAATTCGAAAGAACGGGACAAGAAAGTACTATTTCTTAACGCAGAACATCTTTTCTCCTGACCTGTTTTCTGGCAAAAATGCAGCAGATTAGCTATAACTCCCGTGAGGACCTATACGAAGATAACAGTATCCAGACTGTCGAAGTCCTATTCGGTCCTATTTAATTATTGTGCATGGCAAGACACCAACCAACCCACAAGATTTTACTAATGAAAATATAATATCAAAAATATTTTGCAAATTTATAATTTTTATTGCATTTCTTGCCATTCAAGATACATTAATAAAGTTTTAATAGCAGTGCGCTTAAAATGTTATCATGATTTAATAACATAAGCATGTACTACACGGAAATATCTGTTTTGTGTATTTGAAGCGCAATGAATCTCAAACAGATGTTTAGCACGGACACATAGAGATTTTATTTTGCTTGAAACAGGTTCTGTGTTGAGATTAAAAATCAATTATTATCATTTCTTGACCTTTCTTTGATGTTTAATGTTTGATACTCTTTTACCGGAAATCAGATCCGAAAGTGATAGTACTCATCCTGACATGATGAGTAAAAACGTTGGATCCTCTTTCTGAAACCCCACGACCTTCTATTCCTAAATCTAATTAAAATTTCGTAGCAGACTAGCAACCATGGACTATCTCTCACTCACTTTTCTGGAGTTTAAACAGCAGTTCACATTTAGATAAATCACGGTTCTTCCACGGAAATCAGTTTTATAAACATACAACAGTTAAGAATAATTTTCCCCACAGGATTAGTTAAAGGCGCGTATAGAATCCGTTACAAATTCTTCCTTAAAATAATGCCATTGATGAAATTTATATTTTCAAGTACAATAAAACCGGATTTTGTGCGGTAGATAGGGAACGCATAAAAAAAAACACACAAAAAATATTAGAAAATATCATAAATGCTTACAAATAACAAACAACTTTGTGGAAGTACTGCAAAAAATTTTTTTTATGCGGTGAGAGGGGCCGCATAAAAAAACCACACTTAGAAAATACGTCAATTATTCACGAAATTTATCAGAAAGTGCTCCCAAACTAAATAAACAATTAAATTACTCATGGATACATTTTAAAAGCATTTAATTTCTTATTGTAAGAATGAAAAAATTTCAAATGCACATGCATAATTCACTGCTGCTAGTCTTAATCCAAGGCGTGCACCTTTCTGTGACGAATTAGTCCAAAGTCGCTTTCGTCACTTGAGGATACAATTTAAATTTATTCATTTTGGTACCTTAATATAAGTGATAAATTTTTACGATGACGGCCAATTAGTCAGTTGTTTATAAATGCCACGATAACCAGATATGCATGATTGAAGCTCTTTTGGAAATTTCTAACTCCTTTCGGAATTGGTTTCTATTTTAACAAAATGCTTTTCTAATTTCTTAGGAAGCTGAATCACAGCATATATTTTATCCTCTTTCAAAGAATCCGGTTCTTCTTGTCCGTCTTCATTATCTATCAATTTATTGATATTGTCACTGTCGTGGATAGTTACGTCTTCAATTAAACGAGTGCTGCTATAGCTTGTTGAGAGAAAGCAATTGAACGTGCATTGCGAGGAGATTATACATAAAAAATAAACAGAGCGTCTTGAAGTGTATATAAGTACACTGATAGTAATCATTACAGTGGCATCAATGCCGTTGAAATTAATATACCATATTAAAAAAATCGCACTAAAAATCGCATAGAAATAAAATTGCACGAAAAAAATCGCATGGAAATGGATCGCGCTGAAATATGTTTTACTGTATATATTTCCCCCGAAATAAAATCATATTAATTTAGTGTTTCCAAACTAGAACTCAGGCATTTTGTTATTCATTTCAGTTGTGGAAGGGATAAGAAATCTTGATATGTTTAAATCTACATTTTATTTTACACACAACGAGCACGATGGAACAAAACACAAATACAAAAACAGATGGTCAACCACGCTCATTTTGCTCGAGCCCCAAGATCTCGTATATTTATAGTCATGGTCAATCGGAAAATATTAAAATCATTTGATTTTCAGTGAAGCTTTTCTGATTGGTCTGCATAAGCGGGTGATGCAATAATCCATCTTCCAGATTTAAAAACGCTGTTTTAAAAACATTAAGTTTTTGGTAGATAAAGTCAAGGGTATTTCTCGTTAGTTGTGTAAACTACAAATTTATTATCACGTGAAACCTTACAGGTCTCTAGATCATTATGAATTAAAATTCTTTAAATCTTAGGAGAAGAGAAACTTAATATCTTAAAGTTTAAGAGAAAATTCCCGGGAATTAATACACATATATTTATGTGTGCGTATTATTATTTTTTCTTATATTAGAAAAGAAGAAAGTTTTGGCCGCGGCATTTTCTAAACAGGGAAAATATAATGAAAAAGCTTCTAAGATATATAAACTATTTTTTAAAACAAAATTTTTTCTTGAATTCAATCTTAATTAAGTAATTTTGAAATTCAAAAAGCTCAAAACATAATCAAGTAGAAATGATTTTAGTAATTAAAATTGAAATTAATAACCATTTCCCACTGGAAGAGTTGATTGTGCTCCAAAATATTTTTAATTAATTCAATTTAAGAGTGGATAAAAGCTTTAAAATGGAGCTGAAACCAAAGCATAAATTCTGAAAACTTCAAATATCTTACGAACTAACTTTTTAGCAGATCTGAAATTTGGTGACAAGATTCCTAATGATATAGGTCACAAAAAATGTAAGAAAAAAAAATCAGTTTTTTTTAAAATGTGTAGGGTATTATGTATTCTTAACATTATATCCGGCGTAATTTTATTGATTTTTCTTCACATCAGAAAGTTATCAGGAAGAATCCGTCATCCCATTTTAATAACAAAGAATAACTAATTATGGTTATCAGATAGATTGTCATGCTTTTATAGTATGTTCCATAATCACAGCTGTTTTATTTAGAAAGAGGCGATTAAGAAATGTTATCTCTCTAGAATATTTTTAATTCAAGTTTTCCATACATAAATGTGTATGAAATAAAAAGGAAGTTATTTCTACTTTAAAACTATAGAAACATTTAAACGTCTCCTCTGAATTAGCTAATAATATACAAAATAAGCGTTGAATAAGATAACAGTGATATGCTATTATAATAAATAGTTTTTAGTGAACAAATATAGTTAACGAAAGAATTTAATTATCTCCATACAAAACTGAAATTTTGTAATGAGTTATTGTATTTTATTATTTCTACATAAGCTATGCATTAATTCCTTAATGCTATGATACTTCTTAATACATTACTATACAAGTTATATATTAACCCGGCACTCTTCACGCGCGAAAAAAACGAACTTAACTTCACGCTCAGGGTACCTCATACCCAAGGGTGTTTACATTCTGTTTTTACCGTAAAATTTGCATACAAAGGTGAAAAAGGAAGAAAATCCGGAAGTACAGTATGTTTATTACACTTTTCATACATAAATTTAGTTTTTCTGTTCTTTTTAATTGGGCATACAGTACATTGTTTATACACTTCGTTTAGTCGTCGGGAGTGAGTGCGATGTTTTTACTGGATCTTTTAGTTTTTAAATTTCGTAGAAACATCAGTTGTTGGTTTCTACATTCTTTACATTCTTATGTAAATCGAAATCCAAAACACTTCAGAAATCAGCGTCTGGTTCAATGTTTAGTAGGTGGTTTCTGACTACTTAACAAAATAATTCGCGTATTTATTGTCGCAACGTTCAACAACGCAAAAAATAATGTCATTGGCTAACGGTTATATTTTCGGGCCATTGAATATGATGAGGTCATTTTATCAAAGACGATAAATGCTCCTTCAGTTAAATTATCTGGATAGATTTCAGAAGAGTAATCATACTTGCTATTATACTCTTCATGATTCGATTCTTCCTTATCATCCCTGCAAAGAGTATTTCTTCTTCCGAAAATATTGTTGTATCATATCTATTAAATACTGTATCTATTAAATTCCTTAAATATCACATTTCTTAATCATAACTATACTAATACGTCATTGCATAAGAAAGATTTTAAAGCGTACTCATTTATTTAGAACTGTAACCGTGATTCACGCGCAGGGTATGACATACCCGGAGAGGCAATATCCAAAAATATACCTTTTAGAAATCGCCTATATTCTAAGGCCAGTCAAAGGATATGACTCTAAAATCAGCTACACGAGAAACTATTCATTTTCCGAAATGGATGGAATCTTGAAAAACATTTTGCTGTGGGTATGACATACTCTGTGTGTGAGGTGCAGGGTTAATAAACAATTATATTAATAATGTGCACTAAAATGATATATTCAAACATTTCGTTACATTATTTGTTTCTAAGGGAACAATTTTATAGAATTTAAGATTGATATTACTTCTTTTCCAAATTAGAAAAAGGAAATATTCTTTTTCATTCAAAAACTATCTCAAAATATATACAATACTCTACATACTATGCAAAAGTTACAGTAGCTATTTGCTTAGGGAAGACGATATCAATTTATTTCGAAATGGTAAAGAAAAAACTATAGGTAAAGTGCTAGTAAATGGAGATCATTTTCTAAATAGCCTTTACCTCTTATCATAATACTTCTAAAATAAAAATCGGGAAATTACTACATTGGCTATGTACGGAGAAATTGTCAACTTTTACAATCTATTTTCATTTCATTCTAACTTTACGTCAAGTATGATAGCTCGCTATCTACTTTTCAGATACGAATATGAGATATGATATATATTTGAATTGTTATGTATTATTTTTATGTAATATGCTCTTGAAAACAGATGAGAAATTTATAAATAGTTTCTACTTTATATATATACCATAGCAATATCTGCATTCGAAACGGAACATTGTATATATATTGGAACCGAATAAATGTATTTAGGATTCAAGCATTTGTTTCCTGATTCTTTTCCATATTAGTTTTAAAATAATATTTATCTCTATTTTCATCCTAAGCAATAACGAGAAATAAAATACATGAAAAATGTCACACAATTGTATAAATAACATTTATATTACTTATTTATAAAATGCTCCATGCAATTCTCTTATTAACAGTTCCAATTATTTTCAATAAAAAAAATTTTAAAATTTCTTCTCGTTCATATCCTACTCTAGCTATTCCTTTAATTGAAAAACCTTGAATTTTATTATATTTCTGAAATAAATACAAGCTACAATCATGCACATCTTTTTCACTTCATAATTTCAACTAGGGCTCAAAGTGACCTTAGAGTTAGGAGAGTAGACGGAAATATCGTATGCAATTCTACAGACAATTCTTTTTAAGTGAATAGAAATTATTTTGGTGGAAGACTTAGAGACAATTTGTTGTAAGATGTTATTAAATCTGAGAGATTGAGAAAGGTTTAGAAAGTCTTTAAGCAATGTTTGTAAGAATCAATGGAAATCAAACATTTGACAGCGTCTTTGAGTTCCAATTGCTTTTTGTGTGAAATTGGTTACAGATGTGATTGTTGTGTTCACAATATATATGTGATTTTAAAATCTCTGCTCTTGCAGGTTTATACGTGTGCATTATTTGTCCGATGTTAAAAAAAAATTACAACTAATTACTGGAGACCTCAACAATAAATTATGACTAACTCCTAAAGAATCTGCTTGTTATTTTCGAGTGAAACTCTTGCATGGGAAAGACGATCAATCTCGTATAATGAGAAAAACATATTCATGGGTTAACTGCTTGTATAGGAATTAAGTCTAAAAATTTTAGCTTTGTTAAATAAACTTTTGAATTGATAAGAAATAAAAAAAAGTTGAAACTTACAGGGAAAAAATTTTTAAAAATATGAAGAAATATAAAAAAAAAGTCTTGTTCAAACAATGAAAAAAATCCAGTTGAAATAAATCTATCTGATACTTTTCTTTTGATCTTTCCTTTGATTCTAAGAGACAATATATTCTTTTTCTCGTATGAGTTAAAATTTCTTTTGGTAACTATCTAAATATAAATTTCTTTGAACAAAGCCAAAATAACTTGGTATTTTCATTTGTGAATTAATTGGACATTCTACAAAGTGAAATACAATAATAACATAAAATTGTAGGGATACATACTGAGAAAAATAGTACTTAGTTCTATACAGAATGCATACGGGACTCAAATAAATGTTACATGAAATAAAATCAATTAAAATACTATAATTATTTTTAATAAAACACAGCAACATTTTTAAAAAAAATAATCAATAGATAAAGTTGAATTATATTTAAATATAATAAATGCAAATTAATATTTTATAAGTATTTTATAAGGATTTTATAGTATTTTATAAGTATAAATTTTATAAATATTTTTAAAAGCTATAATTTCACACACACACACATACACACTCAGACACACACACACAAGCTCGCGCGCGCACACACACAGAGTAAAATAATGATGCTCTTTCTATAGTGATTTTCCAAATTTGTAGACTCTAATTCCAAATGTAAAACACTACAGAATTTTGTTTGCTTTCTTTTGCCTTACGATTATTTTATATGTCTTAAATTTCTTATTGATGGGTACTACTTAATAAAATACAAGACATACAATCCAAGTAGGCATTTTTTTTAAAAAAATAAAATTTCTTGTGTGGTAGCAATTATTTTTTATTAGATGTTCTCCAATGTTTGAGAATAACAAGAATGCTGTGACTCATCTCTACGTAATGTTGTTATTTTGCAATGAAGGCAGTAGGTTTGATCATGTGTCAGGCCATTTCCCCAATTACGAAAGTCCCAGCCCCGTTATGGGAGTAGTAAAGCTTGCCTAATTGAATCATTATAAAAGCGCCCACACTTTTATAATGATATAGAAACGTGGGTGGATTTGATTCATTAGATTCTGTCATAGACAGTTTTTTCTGCATTCTTTTGAAAAACAGAGTGTTTGCATACCTACAGCAGGCAACCCATCATTTCACACACCCTGCCTCTCCAGACAATATAGGCTCTGCATTTTCATAATTATTATGTTAGTTAATAAATATTATCCTTTTTTTTAAATCATAGAGACTTATATTAATTGCTAACCATTACTCACCCACTTCACTGAATGTTCCATGATGCTGTATGGGGCTATATATAGTTTTTTAAAGTTATTAATATCTCAGTTTTGGATATTAATATCTAAATTTCTAATATCTATGTTATTGATATCTATGTTATTAATATCTAAGTTGTATTCAATAGAATCCTTATAACCCTCGCAATTTTTTTCATTGAGAACATTTATAAACCCTGTGCACCACACAATGTATCCCACGGGAGCTTACAACACAAAGAAGGAAAGATTACAACACAAACATCCATGCCTTCTCTCGGATTCGAACCCAGTCCCTACGGTACCGCAGTCAGCGTCACTAACCACTATTTGGGATGGGCGGCAAACCCTCGCAATTTGACTCGAATTTCCAAGACGGAATATATTTATATTTTGCACCCACTGAACTCCCATCCACCTATTTGATTTTTACAAAACATGTTCTTATCGGATCTCTACTCAACAACAGAAGTATGCTTGCAGAATTTCAAGTTTGTAGTCCTATAAGTTTAAATGCGCCAATTTTCATTAGTTTCCACAAAAGAAGCTTACTCTCTCTTCTCTCTTATATATAAAAAATTTCCAGTTTGTACACATATAATAGTTCAAAAACGGGAGTTTGTATCTTTGGGGATGATTGTTGAAAAATGCGTTAGCAGAGAATCTTTACTATATGAAAGGAACATGCCTGCAAAATTTCAAGTCTCTAGGTCTAATACATCTGAAGATCTCGGGATGAGTGAGTTATTTTACTCATTTATATACAGGGTATCCCAAAAGTATTGGGACAGATTTTATGGGAGGTAGGAAACATCAAAAGGATTCCGATTTGCATGGCAACCCATGCTCGGAAACTTCTTCGTTCAGCTCTTGTTGGAGCTGTTCACATGAGCATTCGAGGAAACAAACCTGCATTACAGCGCTCATTTCAGCTGCCATCGCGCATAAGAGTATGGAATGTTTTACGAACACCAAGCTGTCAGATATGCACCTGATTTAAGGGTTAGGAGAAGGAAATTCAGGAGCATCACAAAGATTATACCACGAAAGGTACATACAGAGAGATACACCGTTCCGCCGTATGTTTACTAATTTCACTGCCGATATTTAGTAACACTTGCAAATTATGCCATCAGTTTACAAGAGCTACAATCAAGCATACTTGAACCTATGCTGTGTTGAAAGATTTGGCTGTGCTGCTGCGGATGTCTAACTAAATTCAATTGTATTTGAGCGAGTCCTCAAATCCATGAACCGACGTTGCAACGCATGCATAGCTATCAGTGGTGGAAATTTTGGACATCGTTTGTGACATTTCCACAGATCTTCTACCAAAGCACATGTAATATCTCTGATCAAAAAATGTTGCAGATGAACTCAGTTTTGTATCCCTTTGTTTATTGTACCTGTCCCATTAATTTCCAATGACGTTTCCGACTATGGGTTGCTCTGCAACTCTGAATCCTTGGGATGTTCACTACCTCCCCTTAAAGTTTATTAAGAAACAAGGTAAAAGAAACGAAGAGACACACGACTAAGATCATCTGAAATAATTATTGATTAAACCTGGGTCCTGCTTGGGTTTCCAGTCACTCGTGTCCCGCCCTTAGTATGCATATCACACAAATTGTGTAATATACATATTCTCACAATTTGTGAATCTATCTGCATTTGGTGCATCTCTTTGTGGGTACCTTTTGCGATACAATCTTTCTGCTGCTTGTGAATCTGCTATGGTCAATCCGTAAATCAGGTGCATATCTGCAAGCTCGGTGTTCAAAGAACGTTCCATATTGCACTGAGAGCAATGAAAGTTCAAATGACTGCGGTAATTCAGGTCTGTTTTCTCCAATTTTCTTGTGAACATCGCAAACTTCAGTCAAATGAAGATGTTTCCAACTATGTGTTGCTATGAAAATCGGAATCCTTGTAATGTCCCCTACCTGCCCTTAGGAGGGTTCACCCATGTGATGTGTTCAAAAAATCAAAACATTTTTTTTTTATAAATTGCTTTTTTAACATGTCTGGAATACGGTGTTAAAGTGATTTTTTAAAATTCGAATAAAGAAGCAAGTTTTATAAGAGCAGCTGTTCTCGGAGATCTGAGTTGGAGTACCTATTAATTACATTCAGTTTTATACCATTGACCCTTCTATGCAAATATACATTCGTAAAAGTATAGACAAGTTTGTAGAGGTTTAAAACAATATCTATAGTTATTGAATATTTCGTCGAACTTGTTTTAGTATTCGTCACCAGGCATCGCCGATTGAGGGTAAGTTAAGATTTTCATTGTTTTAATCGGACTAGAAACTTTAAACACGTTTTTCTCAAAACTGTGTTTTTCAAACTTTCTTCCATCATATCTCAAGAACGTTTTGACCGAATAACTTCAAATTTATTGGGTAGACTCAGCACATATATACACACCAAACGGACTACGAACATTCCAAAATTCAAAATATTTCTATTTTTTTATAACAACAGCATAACAAAACACCCCATGAAATTCGAAACTTGTTCTTCAGAGGTTTACTAACAACTCAATTTTAGATATTTTCAATTGAGTATAATCCATTCGGTGCATTTAAGCTTATAGATTAAAACGTCATTATTTTTTTTTATTTCTGATAAGCCAATCAGCCGGAATCTTGAAGGAAGCGAGCGTCCGTTTTTTCGAGGCGGGTATGTTCAGAGCACTATAACTCACGTTCTATTGGATATTTTTGGCTAAACCAATTATATTCTACTCTTAAAATACATATAAATAAATGATAAAAAATTTAAAATTCTATCTTTTTACTGGTCGTCAAAAAAATCCTCTAAAAAGGCTTAAAAAACAACCCGTCACATGGGTGAAACCCCTTAAAGATTGTCACAATAATCCTGGGGTACACTGTATATAAATAGATTGCACTTGAATTATTATAATTTAGTTCCAGTCTCAAGATTAAGTTAAATATATTTGTAAGTTAATCAATTATGCCTTGAACCAGGAATTTTAAAAACAGGATATTTCAAAAGGGCATTTTTCAGTCATTTGAAAAGAAAAAGAATTCAATGAATTTGGAATTTTTAAGACATAATTATTATAATTGAGTGAGAGGAAAATAGCATGTGTTATCTTGATCCTATGTTTAAAGATATAGGTCAGTTTTAAATGAAAGATATTTTCTTGCTTTTATAAATTTTCATGAAAGTGATCATTAAGATGTAACTTTTCTAACTAATAATCAGTAAAAAATATTACAATAGAATAAAAGTCTATCGTAATGTTAACAACACAGTTTTATAACGATTTTTCCGTCGTATTTGAATTGCAAATATAGGAAGTTTAATGTTTTTATTTACACACCTTAATTTCACATCTAAGTCATTACGTATAACATCGGAACATCCTTTCAAATGTTTATTAAGTGAAAAACGAATCTTTTGTATCCTTCTTAACGAGTTTCAAGAACTTTGCACTGCAAATTTAACGTCGTTTCGTAAAACGCAACGCTAAAGAAAGTACTTGCCTCACGGCGATTCACTAGTTGGCTTTTAAGAATTTTAAGAAATTCGTAGCCATTATTACTTTTACTTTCTTTAAATGCAGCGTTTTGGAATATTTTTACTCTGTGATTATTTTAAACGCTACCAATTTAAAAAAATGGACGAACTATTCAAATATAATGAAGAATAAAATGGTATTTTCCCCTTTGTTATTAAAAATAAAATTTGATTTTCTTAGAATGTAATGCTTCTAACGGAGACTTTCTGAAACTATTATTAATTTTTTTAAAGATATTCATTTCAAATTATATTACTTTTAATTATTTTATATAATATGTCTCGACTGATGGTTTTAATTACTCATTCGACTTACAGGTGCAAAACTGCCCAAACCATACTTTTCTTCAAAGTTCATTTTCCTATATTCGTAATTTAAATGTTTAAACTTTACGCTTAAAAAACTTACTCTTGTAAAATAATTCCTTTTTCGTAAAATATTGCATGAATTTCAGATTAACGAATCACTTTATTGGATTATATTTAAGGTCCTTATTAAAACCGATATTTTAGTGTCTCTTCTTAGCCTGCTGTCTGCTACTCCCTTTTCTTCCCAAGCAATCTAAAGAGAAAATCGTCATATGAATCTCCTTCAATTTGAGTATAGATAAGACACATCTGTCTCAACAGTTGTCCATTCTTTTGTTCCATCCAACACGTGACCATGCTACACATGTGAGGATGGGATGGTCCACTATTGTGAGGAGGAAATTCAAAGAGCTGCATTCTCTGTGTCCTAGTGACATGTTGATTTATGGTCCCTCCATATGGTTTTCGTCATTTGGTGACTAGACGGTCGCGAGCCAGACGATATTTTGTCCCAAAAGAACCAATAGGGGTTCGGACTAAGTCTTAGTGTGCAGTTTGCAGGTTCCTTGTTAAGTCTTCTAAAAATTTATAGAGGAGAATCAATTGAGACTGGAGATCAGCTAGATCCAGAGATCCATGGTCAGAAGATCGCTAGATCAGAGATCAGCCTGAATCAGAGATCGGCTAGATCAGAAATCAGCACCAGATCAGAGATCAACTAAGATCAGAATCCTTTAGATCAGAATCAGCTGGTCAGAGATCAGCTGGGTAAGAGATCCAGCTGAATGAAGGATGGCTGAATGAAAGATGGCTAGATAAGAGGATCCTAGAGAATGCAGATAAGGCGATCAGCTAGATAAGACAGACCAGTGAGATCAGAGAGATCAGTGAGATCAGCGAGATCAGCATAGGCTGCGAGATCAAGGTGAAAATTATGCGAGTCCAATAGACGACGATACAGAGTATTTGATAGGTAGATGTGTAATTTTTCTTACTTATGGATAAAATGATTAAATGCGTCAATTTAATAAGAAATATGGCAAAGACATTTACTAAAGCTGTATGATCACACTCGCTCCAATGGAAATTAAAAGTAAACTTATCACGACGTTACGACATGTTAGCTCATTAAGCGTGAAGTTTTACCAGATGAAAACAAGACTCCTACTTCACTGAAGTTTTTCATCACTATATTTTATAAAACTAAAACCATAATAATGCAAATTCGATTTTTAAGTTCATAATATGTATTTAATATATCCTGGGTGTTCCGAGATCATGCGTACTTAATTTTGAAGTGCCATACAAGTATGTTGACGAAGAAGAGAAGGAAGCACGTAGCAAAAATGAGACACGCGACATGTAGGCCGTGCAAATGATAATTGCAGAGCTGAGCTACGTACATCATGCGCAGTTTTCTCATCGACGAAATCCAGCCACAAAGTTTTCTGTAGCTTGTCGTAATTTTGGAGAAGCGTTCACACGTCGAACTAGACATGTTTCACGCAACGAAGAGCTGTACTTGCGTTCAAGCTCGAAGAAATATCTTTAAACGCTTGTGGATGATAGACAAGTCAGGTACAAGAGCCCTGCTATCGTACGTAGGTGTCAGTATACAACGTTTGCAGTGTGTAACAAAAATGGCTTACATCTATTATTTTCGGAAAGTGATGCTGAATCCGAGCAACCTATTCTCCAACTGTTGGTGTACAGACAATGGTTGCAGGTTCCTTAGTTCAGTACTGAACAGTTATTGTAGCTTATCCACTTATCAATGGCACTCAATAAGCACTCTGTCTTGTTCGTCTCTTATTTTTGTGTTTGTGCATCACCTTGTCACTTGTGCCAATACATTCCTATACAATAAAGGATAGTTGCAATATTCCGTACCTAACCTTTAAGTTTGTACCATGAATTCCGGACAACTCTGTATGATGTGATCATGGTGAACATTACAATCGTTACTAACACTTTAATACTTCTGTAATAGATAACCAACATAAAAATAATAATCTAATGTAGTATAAAACTTTAAATGAGGTAGTGTATATATTTAATAAAATATATAAAAACATAAAAAATATACTTAAAAGAAATTTTAAAAATTTAAGTTATACTCTAAAGCAATAAAAATTAATCCAAATAGACTCAAACAAAAACACACCATTAAGTATAATAATCATTATCACTATATTGAAATTTAAATACATCTTTTTCAATAATATTAATCTTGCATATATTTTTTATAGAGGAGAAATAATTTGTGAGTCATATATTAAAATAACTTACACAACTGAATAAAATAATATAAATAACGCAGAAGAAAAAGTGAATAGAACTTAATTTTAAAAATCTTTTCCTTTTCTAATTATTATATATGAACATGATATTTGGAAGCTAAACATATACTCAATCACTCTTTTTAAGTTTTTTATTCTAGAATTTGAATTGAAAAGAGTTAGTAATTTTATGCAGTTAATTTTTATTTTTTGTCTTAGTGCTGTTCAATATGACAGAACTGAGTCTGGAATTTTAGAAGAATACTACTCATTTTTATGTTCTCGTTTATAATGTAATTTGAGAACAGTTGCATAAAACAGGGTTCTATATCACTGTAATAGGATTATTTACATGTATTAAATCTCTAAATTGATGAAATGTTGGAGAATAGAAATAACATAAAAGCAAATTACGATAAGTACTATATATATTTTAAACAGGATTTTCTAATGGCTCATTAGCCACCTATTTATCAAAGTTATGCGGGAATAGTTGGCTATAGAGCCTTCAACACATCAAATTCCATCTAATCTTACTTCATACTAATTCAATGTTGAAGTTATAATAAATTTAACTCCGCTATAAATAAAATGTAATATTTTCTCTAAAAATTCAACGTAGGTGCTAAAATTGAAATAAAAATCTCATAAAAAAATCAAAAATCCACTGATACGATTGGCAGTAGAATCCATATAATCCACAAAACAACACGCGTGATCCTTTGGTGTAGATTGTTAGGATTTCCTGGTTGATCCAAAGGTCCGAGTTCTGTCCTCACGTATAGAACGCCGTCACTCGATGCCAAGATATTCCTACACTGTATAATCATGTTATGATAATGTCAGCTCCAGGAAAGAAGCATTTGAAAAAAACAAACTGGGACTTAACCAGTTGATTGTTTATTAAACAAAATATAGAACCACACCACAAAAAGTGTGACTGATATTGATATTATTCAAAAATCAACAATTTTCTCACTAGAGAAGCAGTTAAAGAAATTATCTACAAAACTTAATATTACCGCGCTTATCCGGTAGACAATTAACAGCATTGTATGTGTCATCTGTGAGGAACACAGTCCGTACAAACACTGAAGACTGAGCTATCAAATTATCATGATCGATCTTGGGTGTAGATTATCTCAGGCAAGAATGGTCACCGGGAATTAGACATGTGAGTGACAGGCTTCAGGCGAAATTGTTGTTAGGACGCCAAGCTACATCTGTATGCGGATCTGCTAACGGTAGAAATGTAAGCCTATTGGAGGTATCTTCAGGATGTGGTGGGCATCTCGTTTACGATGTTGCTATTGTGGAAGAACAGGCGTTTGAATCCATAAACACTAACATGTGCTCATGGAACGCCTAATTAAACGTAAATGTTGTTTGAAATGATGTCACTATAAATTTTGGTGATCTGGTTTGATTTGAATAGTTAGAGTCTATTCTGGGAGACGGAAAATTCTCCTCAAACGGAGCAAACTTCCTCCTCCGTGTAGTGCAGCTAATGATGTTGCCTTCGAGTGACTGGGTATTCTGAGTTCCCTCATATGAATGTCGAGGGTGAATCCGCCCGCTTAACTAAACTAGCCTGTTGAAAATATTACACATGCCTATGTGACGATGTTTACACACTTGCATGCTTCTTGCATGGGATAACAATTAGAACAATGTTGCGTGGGATTCATCTGAGAACCTGAGGAGGCGACCGACAAATATATCCCACCGTCTGTTCATGAGTTTTAAATCTTCATGCCACCTGTGGATGTGCAGGCTGTTGACGAAGAAGGCTTCCTGGATGCTGCGCCATGCCTGCTTCGTTTGGAGTTGCACGCAATTGATACATGGTCTTCATCTTGGCGTTATAACCTCGGGGGTGATCGTCACGCATTGTACGCTATCTGCATTTACCTTCTTGAATGCATTGTCAGGTATCAGAGAATGGCCTTTGGTTAAATTAAAGTTCCTCTATTGCCAATACTGAAACCTAGATTCCAAGCACAATAATTCTACTATCAAACCTCCTCCATGCTTCTTCTGTGTCATAACTATTCGGTTTGCGAGTCTTTACAATTTGTAACTAGTCATTGTGACATCTAATACCTTCTTTACACTCTCGTCTTTGAGACGTACATTCGTGCCATCTCAGTTCTTGCTCTGAGTATTTGCTAGATTGTGCAAGTTGCGTTATGCAATTACCAAATTTTTGTCTGGATTCCGACTTCTCATAAGATTCGACACTGTAATCGGGTATGAGCGTGCAGGAAGAATTGAGTTTAAATTATAGGCAAATGGAAGATATTTATATAACGATATACACTGCTGGTACCCGTAAATACAACACTCTAATAGGCAGGCACGCAAATAAGACATAAATCATACACGACATGATTTTGTGGAGAGATAACATCATTAAATTTCAGCGCAGACACACTTCACACGCCTGGGCTCACCATAAAGGCCTATTTAAGGTCTTAGGAACTCTGACGATTTTCCTAGTATCAGTGTATTTTCTTGTGAGTTTTCGGAAAACGACTTATGATCTCCGGAAAATACAATTCTGCTTTGATCGTATCCACGTGATAGCAGAGGCATGGGATAGTGGCGTCTCGAGATGTGGATTAATGCTTTCATTGAAATCGATGGTCGTGTTGACGAAAACAAAACAACTGTCAATGGATATGTGACTTGGATGCAGGAGGCCAGTCGACAGACGACGTGGCGACGCATCCACCTCAGGCGCCACTTCACTCTGAGGACGGACCAGAGCATGGCATAAGGATCGTCTAATCCCTCACTGAACCTCGAGCACACATTGAGTCTAATGATCATTCGGTGGTCTGCGCACCATTGATGCACGTTTACAGAAGTGGTCTGTCCAAGACATCCATGCTCGTCTACCCTGACGTCAGAACTACACGACGTCTCTGACCGTGGCAATGATGTCGATGAAAAGAAGGATGTGGGCGGCGAATGAGAAGTTGGTCGATGTTCTGACGAGTCACGCATCGCATCTGCAACACTACGATGGTCGTATATGAGTCTGAGAACACCGTGGAGAGAAATCCATGGTCTTCAAGTGTGTACCGCCCGCCACGGATCTTCACCGGCATATGGCATAGAGGCAGCTGAATATCACTCTCGCTATCACTCTAGGTACATACTGCAGGTACTTAATCAGAAGAGCCACTGCATTCCGAGTGTTGGAGCCAGTAACCTTCCTGACCTTCAGGACTCTGGTTCAGCCATATTCACGAAGGATAATGCAGACACACGTGGCACGCATTGTCCAAAGTTTTCGTCAATCATCAGTTTGATTGTTCCCTTAGCCCGCTTGCCTCCGGATCTTTACACGATAGAAAACATGGGTCCATGGTTAGCACGTTGACCCAGAGTGTACGACTCGCACCCCAGCTGCCACATAAGGTCCAACTTTGGAAGTCTGCAGTGGCGGCTGGTTATCGTGTTAACGGGCGCCCAAACCATACATCCAAAGTCTCTTTGAAATCAATGCCGAGGCGTGTGTAGCGTGATCTCAACAATGCGCTACTACTGCTCTGACTCCAGAATGGAGACCATAGACTCACAGAAGTCCATAAATTTAACTATTGAATCTTGTTCAAGCATGTTTCTACAAAATAAATTTTATGTTGTGCTATCTCTTGTCTTTCTTGATATGATTTGTACAATATGGCCATCCGGTGATTGATCTATCATGTTCTTCCACTGGATAACGTTTTTAAAAAGTGAAAAGAAAATATTTCCTTATATAATATAAATGCTGAATATGGTAAGGAGGGTAAACAACTGAACCGTATGTTAGAAATAAGTAAAACAACTATGTTGAATGAATGTACTTTTATTCATTTTTATAACGTCTCTTAAGCCCTCCTCAACCACACATTTTAGGAACCTAATTTTAACTCGTCAATAACTATAACCTTTGTTAAACGAATCGATTGTACTACTTCCAGTTTGACACAGCTGGCCCATATCCGTTATATTCAAAACCAGAATTTTATGCTGCATAATTCTCCATCTAACTGAGACGGCCGGTTGGCTGATTTTAAAATTCTTTATAGTATCTCCTAGATGAAAGTGCCTGACTAAATGTAATTCCCTTATACAAGCATTTACTTCTAACTCCCTTTAAATCCTCGAACGACCCTTGGTGGTCAATTCAGGCAAAATCGGGAGAGTTTCATGCATTTCATGGGACAGATAGCCTCTCACACAATATAACGTCCATGATTGTGCTGATCTCCGTTTGTGTAGGTGTGCATTTGTTAGAACTTCTCATTAATTATACTATCTGATTAACGGTCCATATAGTACGTTGATGATTCCATTCATCGAATGGGCTAAAAATAAGAAATGAGCTCCAAAATGACACAATTTAGTGTCCAAGTCCAAACACCAACGAATCTACATACACATAACCTAACATGAATGTGATTTTTCCCTCATCTGACTAGGGAAAGTACATACCACTTTTTACTTCCCATGACATACGATGCCTTCGCTCTAAGGAAGCCCATACGCTTGTACAATGTAAGCTCTCTCAACAAAAGTAAGCGTATAGTTTGCTGTACGTAACAGGTACTTTACTGGGGAGCAGTTCTCTAGGAGAACATTTCCAATCATTCCTATCGCGCGTATTGAATGTATGAGAGCCCTCACTGAACTCTCTAGAACAACACTAATCTCCTATAATTACATTTTAGGCTTGATTAGCTCTTTAGGCATCTGCAAAGTGAACTAAATTTAGTCAGATCAGTGTAGATGCGTCTTGGTCCTCGATTTGTCGATCTCCTAGCCTACAACTATGTTAGGGCATTGTGGAGACGCGCTTTAGTTTAGAAGTAAAACTTTTTGGCACGTGTTTTACTTTAAGTAAAGTTTCAAGCTACTGATAAAATCTTCATTATTTATGAATGCTTTACAGCAATATGTTGATTATCACCGAACCAAATATCCTTAAGCATTTTTATTTCTATGGGCTGGATTGGTGTTCTACCATTGTAGGATAGTGCAGTACATCCCGGAAGTTGTTTTCTCCTTTTATCATGAACATAAGCAGAATACTGCAACTACACGACGGGTAATTTTGATCGATCTTTCCTCCATAGGAGACACCTGATGACATGCAACTGATAATAGATGTGTAGGATTTTGCAGAGAGCACCATATCCGTTAAATGCAGCAAATTCATATTGATAAAGATTTTTCTATTATTCTATTTATAATTATGGTTAAGAGAAGGATAGATTAATTATCCAATACTAAGAGGTAAAAAGCTCTTGATCCAACATTTGAAAGCCCATATATTTTCAAAACCTCTAACAAGTATACTCTTCGTTAGTATGATGTCTGTACTCATACAATAACTTTGAATTATGTTAAGTGATACTGGAGAAGCTTATGTAACTTCTGGAAGATCGCATGTCCTATATTCTGATGAACAGCCCCTTTTACTTATTTCTTTGGATGGTAAGAACTTTGTCTTTATGCCCGCATTAATGACTCCCTTGAGAGACATATCATATCGCTTTTGTATATGAAACTATCTTTGAGGTCGGCTACTATTTATTCCTTACATCCTCATTACAGCTACACATTCATGTAAGCAAAGAATAACTTCAATTAAAATATTGTCTCACTTAGAACAAAACAAAATTACTCGCCAAAATGAAGGGTTAGAAAGTAATTATAAATACCGATATTTGTGCTGTCAACAAATATAAAAATACTTATAAGAATATGCTAAAATCATGATAAAAATTAAACACTCGTTTTATTAGCCTAAATGGAAGATTGACTTATATCTTTATAATAGATCTTTGAAAATACAATGTATTTGATTAATTACTTATGTGTGCATATTTTCAAAATAATACATACTTAGCGAATAGTTGGAATATATAGGACCCACTTTGGATTATTTTTTTCAAATATAAACGTGCTGCGACATGAGGATTACATTCTGTCTAGGTATCTTACATTGGGTGTATATTTTTACTTGATCCATCCTTTATACTAAAATGGTCAATTTTTAATGAGAAGAATATGCTATTAAGTCTTTAATCTTTACACGTTACTTTCATAGCTAATCTTTTGCATGTCTACCGTGGAAGAAGTTACTTAATTTTCATGAAATATTTCATAAGTTCAAACGTTGATTTATGGCTAAGATATGTGAATCAAGGGTGTTTAAATTTCAAAGAATTGAACTCGTTTTTAACAAAATTGTATTGCGCTCAGTTAGCTTTAAGTACTTTGGAGTATGGCACCAATCAAGACTCTTAGTTCATGAAGAGTCATCATTTTCTTCTCTTTTTAAATAGCTCTTCCAAAAACGGCAGTTTTTCTACAAATCATACAAATTCTGAAAAGGATTATTATGAACACAGACTTCTAGATCTTAGAATTCATTTGATTATAAGCATGCAAATTTGAGGCACGACCCTGTGAGATGAAAATTGATAGAAATAAAATGTTAAATCTACTCTTTCAATTGTATTCTCACAGTCAACCTAACTATTATCAGTTAATGAAAGTAAATCATGTATTATTATGTAGATTCAGTGTTCTCAGAATCGGATTTAGAATATCCAGATTCAATAATTTCATTAGAAAGATTCTGTTAGAAATTACTATAAGTTTTATATCATGAGATATCTTTAAAAGTTTTTAACTTAATCTTCCATAAATATCTTCATTTGACGCAAATTGGAAAAATCATCTTGCACTTTTTATAGAGCATTTGTATTAGATTTTGCAATCAGAGACCTGACTAATACATCTCCAAGAGTTGAGTATAACTACCGTGGGCACCGAGTGAAATGCCAAGGCGAAGTAATCCTTTGACGCCAGCGGAGAACTTCTGCGATGGAACTGTTCCAATTCTTGTGCAATTTTGCTGGAAGACACCCAAACTAAACAGGGCACTCAAGGAATCTTTTCATACGCCTAATCATAATCGAAATGAACGCGACGATTGTGCCAGCATGAACCCAATGCTCGAGCGAATTCCCGAACCCAGGCTCACATTCAAGACCAAGGGATAAACTAACTGCGCCACCCAATGTGGCCATTTGCATGATATAGAGCATTTAATTAGAGTTATTACATTCTAGTAATCCATCTGGGTTCTGAAAGAGGCGAGAGCCAACTCACTTTCTAAATGCTGAGCAGTAAACAGAGAAAAAGGCTCACGAATCTAAGAAAATAAAGATAGCTCTGACTAAAATCACTGAAGTTATCTATAGTGGATTTCATAAATATAATAAAAAATAAATATTTGTGATTTTTAGAAATAAATGACATCTATTATATAGTGGCCTATATTTTATAAAATTTTGGATCTGGGTGTCTAAGTTTCGACTAGTTTGGGTGTATTCCTTAATAAAACGTTTAAGGCTTTTTAATAAAAGCAAAACGACAATCAGATACAGAAAAGAAAAGAAGAGGAAAAGAGTGGATTATTTTTCTTTAAAACAATACAGTTTGGATCCAATTTAATATAAAATTCATATCAAGTATTGGACACTCGTGCATTAGGGATATGGTACCTAAAATCATTAAACTGTCGAAAAATTTTATTGTATGTATCTTGACTGCTTTAATCTTTATAAATGGCAGTACCTGTTAAAGCCTTTACCTGCTTTTTCACAAGTAATGAGTTAAATGTCTTGATGTTAAACACTATACCGCCTTAATTTCAGATTCGCACATGAAAAGAGCCTGAAATAATGAATAATTATTTTCTAATGGCTAATCACAATGAGCTGACATTATATTGCAGTAATAAGTATTTTAAGAAATTCGATGTCAGCAAAAATTTAGTTGTGAATTATTCATATGAAATCAAATTGATTAGTCAAGATTTAAAAGTGTGGCGCTTTTATGATATTATTAGATAATTGAAAACTTGCTCCATAGTTCTCCAAGCAAATATAAAATCTCTTTGATAACACTAGATAATTAAAACTAATTCGAAGGTAGGATAAACTTTCCCTGTTGATGTATTTGTTTTATGGATGATATATACTATCCCTGGTGCAAAGAAATTTCAACACTTTTATTTTAAATATTTTAAGATATTTATTTAAACAAATACCTATAAATGGATGTAGATTACAGTCTTATTTACCTATAGGTGCTTCTTTATTTTCCTTTGTTCATTACCAATAGCATGCGAAACTTTAAATCATGGAAATAAACAGAAACTCATCATTGTACATGTGCAGTAAGCTCTAAAGTAGAATAACTCTGAAATGTGTTATTATTTTTATAATTATTAAGATAAAGTTTTATGAAATATTGATCTTTCATTCGTTTTTTTCTATATATTCATTATGGCAGTATACTGTTTAATTGTTCTACATTTGTGCACTTTTTTATGGTAAGTAGTTTTAAATAAGCTAATTAACCTTTCATAAAAGTTTCAGACTATTCGATGAATATTATATCATGCTATTCATGGAATGAAAACTTCAAACTAATATTTCTCCACGTTGAATTTTTGTACGCATACTATCATTCAAATCCCTAAGGCTTTTTTGATAATTGAAGTATGGGTTTGAAATTTTTTATACATGTTCTGAAATGTATGTTTTGTAAAACTGTGCATTGAATTAGCTCTAACATGTTTAGTACTTTTTCTAAAAAATTTCAAAATCAAAATTAATGTTTTTTTGGGAATTTTTGGAAGTTTAACTATAAAAAAAATTAATAAAAAATTAAAGAGCAGCCGCAGAAAAAAACCCATGCACAGTTTTATGTAGTTTATTATAAGGTACTTGGAAAAAAAATTTGAAAGGAAAGAGAAATATTTAAAAAAGCCTTAGGGATTTAAAAAATGCTTAAAAAAGCCAAAAAAATTTAAATTTTACAAACATTTTGCAACAAATTAAAATTTTTTGTATGGAATTATTATTAAATATTAACCTTTATAAAATACAATTAAAACCAAATATCAAATATTAAAAATAAAAAAAATTGTGAAGATGGTACCATATCACCTTAAACTGTTAAATATTACACGGTTAATCACAAAACTGTGTACATTTATGCGCTTATTACTGATGAAAGAACTTAAAAACACACACATTTTTGTAATAGCATTGGAATGCTATTATATTCTCCAGGATATAATTGATATAAAAAATAACTCATCGTTTACTTTTTAGGAATAAAAGTTTCTTAATTGAAACTTGCTATTTGAAAAAAAAAAAACTGGGGGAACGAGGAATGGAGAGGGTAGCTCAATTATACTAATTTAAAGTTTTTTCCATTTCCTTAATAGTACCTTTCTATTAAATAAAAAAACTAATTAAAACGAGCAATATAAAGTGAGAAAAAAAGTACTTGTAAGAAAATGGTATGAGAAATAAACCCTTATAGAAGCGAGTTAACGTTAATGTAATTAATTTATTTTTTAGAAAAATATTAATTAGAAAATTCTTTTGATAAATGTTTTGCATTTATTTCGAAACAAAAGCGTTTCTTCCATCTTTATTCATAATTATATTTTCCATTTCTTTTTCTATATGTGATGTACTATAGTGAGTTTCTACCAAGTATAGCTTTAAAAAAGCGATCCTGAATAAAATTCTTTAAAAATTAGCCATAGAATTTTCACAATTCTTAATGCTACTATAACTTTATACATATAATATCAAAGAAATTCATACAAAGTAAATATAAGTTTATTTTTACTTATCACTGAAAAATCAATAAATTCAATTTTTACGAATCACTGAAAAAGAAAATGATAATTCGGTTAAATCAATTTTTAAATTAAGCTTTATTTACTCATATGAATTATTTTTGTGAAAGCATTTAAACAATTTCAAAACAAACCGAAGTACCTAATTTATGTAAATAAATAAAGATTTTGATGCCTAAAATTTAGATTTTGGTTAAAAATGTACAGCTTTGACAAAGATTAAAAGTGGGGGGGGGGGATCAGAATTTTTATAGAGATTTAAATGCTACTGTTCCATTCGATAAATGATGCTGTTGTAAATAATTTTATTATAAATGTAATTTAAGTCTTGTTTCTTTCCCATTTATATTGCTTGTTAATACACAATTATAAGATAAATATTACATTAATCTTATAATACGGATATTATTATAAAATTACAATAATCTCATAATAATCTTATCTGACTAAGATAGAGGTAGAAAAAAAATACACCAACCGTATGTTAGAAATTGTTTTGTTATCATACAGTTGCAATTTTGCTTTAAATATAATTCCTTTTCTAAGAACTGTTCAATTGGATATTGTTAGAAAATATGTTGTAAAATACCTCTGATATACATAAAATAAACTTCAACCTAAACTGAATCTTTTAAATGCATTTGGAACGTTTCCTTCATTTTCTTCAAGAGATTGGAAGTTAAAATCAAAATTATAATGTCTTCGAAATAAAGTGCGTAGATAACATTTTTCAAATGTACAACTTAATTAAAAATATATCGAAATTAATGGATATTGCATAGTATCCAAATTATTTATATGCATATCAAGCTAAAATATACTAATTATGAATGACGTACGCATTCCCAGAAGCTGAATAATTCGATTCCCTAGTCTCCATTTATATACTTTTCTCAATCTCAGAAAATTCCAGATTTTAGTAATCATATTAAGGTTAAGTTTTTCTATTCAAGCACATTTTAAGAAATTCCTCGAAAGTTTTAAAGTTATTTCAAATAATGGTACTACAAAATCACAAACTTATTAAATTATCGCCTTCTTTCTAGGAATATTGAATTAAAAACGAAACATTGGGAAAAATGTTCGGTAAGGGCCTTCTGAAACTTTGACATTAAAACAAATGTACATTTAAATCGTATTTTGATTTCTCGGTAATAAAGTTTAAAGAGAAAATTGAATTAATGTAAAAAACAAGACATGTGAGGACTAAATTTCATGTATGACTGTCTTTCGTTTGAAGGAGATAAGAAATAATTCCACGTCAATTTTCATCAATTTTATTTCAAATGATATTAAAATAGAGCCCTCAACTGTCATTTCCATTTTATTTTGCTTAATGCTCCATTTCCAGACAAATCTAAACTTTTCAAAGCGTACGAGATGCAATTTGAAATTTTTATGTTGCATAAATTCCTTTTATTGGCTATACTTAACGATCAAATTCTACCGTATTGAAAATATATAAATACATTTTTATAACTCTTTGAATTTATTTCTAAGATAAACATTACAGAAAAAGTATCAAATTATAGGCATTAAACTTTAACTAAAATGAACAAAAAATTTAAGAAAATCATTACTATATCCAAATCATAGGATTCAAAATGCATTTAATTAAAATACATCAAATTCATGCTCAAATGAGTTTTAAACTCTTAACGAATTAAAAACAAAATTTTAACTGATGATTAAAAAAAAAAGGCAAATAACTCAAAACACGTTTAAAGCATCAAATTTACAACACGAAGCGGTGCTTACGTGTTAAAAATTCTACCAATTTTGCCAAATAAAAATCGTCACAATTGTTTTGCAACAATCGCTGGAGACGGTTTTTCTATTATTGACTTTGATGTGGAAAATAAACGGTGGAGGGTATAGTATGTAAGTAACCGTAAAGTATGTAATTTTTAAAATCTTCATTTTACCGAAACCTCATCTGATTCTCGCTCTAGATCTATGCCCTAACTCGGTGGTTTTGAAAATGGGGTCCGTGGACTCCCGGGAGTTCGCAGTGCCTTTCTACGGGTCCGTGATTGTCTCCCATTTATTGTTAAGATTTTTCTCTTGTACAGACTCTGAAAAGCCTCATGGAAAAATTGAAAGATGTCCTTACTGAACTAGATCACTGAAAATGAAGGAGCGGTGGATAGCCTAGTGGCTAGAGAATCGGACTCCATACCGGAAGGCCTGGGATCGATGCCCGTTGCCACCATATACCCTCCGAGTACACACCAAGTACGTGCTCGTTAAATCAGTGGGTCCGAAAGTCTTGTGGACGGTCGCAACAGAAACCACTAGGTGCAGGGGGCTAGATAATGTTTCCCTCCCCTCCAGTTCTATGTCTAAATTGTGGAGGTGGAGATAGGTGGTGTCGCCATCTATCTTGTATGGACTGAACCTAATCGTACTGTCACCTGCATGGTGCTCCAAGCTAAAAACTAACGACAGGCGTATACCTAGCCGCCTGCCACGATGAATATCGTGGATCTCGATCTGACACCGTCAGACAGGCGGCATTAGAAACAACGACTAAAAATTAAAAAGAATCTACTAGAAAATGTATTCCAATCAAGAATATTAAATCAGGTCCCCCCCCCTTATTGTTTGTAAATACATAGCCATTACTACAGCGTAATATTTTCAAAAAATTATAGAAACATTTGTGCTCAAAAATTAAGGAATGGATTCATTGCTTGCAAATATGATAACGTTTTTTTTTAATCACTCAGGCATGTGTTTGGAGTCGAGGAGATGTGTTCAAATCTTTCTTAGGGGTTCACAATGTCAGGTTGTTAGATAAAGGGGGGGGGGGCGGTGATTGAAAGTTTAAGAACCGGAGTTTTTTTGTAAAATGGAAGTCCGCCTGTAGTTACCTTCAGGAAATTTTATTTTCAACACTTGAATCCTTTCAGCTATGATTTAAAGAAAGCGTACTTAGAGGAATATTCTTAATTTTGAAATGAAATTATTCTAACGAAGAAACAAAAAAACATTTTTGTCTTCAAAAACAATTTATTTTAAGTACGTTTTGACTTTAAGATTTTTTAAAATTATCTATGTCATTTTAGGTAAGACATCGTTTCTAAAATTTTAGGATGAATACGAAACTCATTTATAACTACAAGAAAAAACTGTGTGTTTATTTTCCTACATTTCAGGGTGTTTTTGATAAAAAAAATAGTTTTACATTGCATTTTTAATGCATAATTTAGACAAGAAAAAGAAGGGAGGGGCATGCAATTAATAGTATTTTTTTCCAATAAATTTTAAATATTCTTGCAGTTAAAGTGTTTTAATTGAAAGTTTACATTGATGCTTTGCTTAATTTAATGCAAAACATAGAGTGGTAAAAATTACTTTTAAGAAATTTTGTTATGTAAATAAATTACATTCAGTTCTAAAATACTTGCAAAAATTTATACCTTAGACTTAAGCATGATCAGCAAGTTATTATTAATAGTAGATTTAATAATAATCTGATGTAACTTTATTCTAATGAAGTTATGCGAATAGAGGGCGAATATAATGATTTAAATTTTCAGTAATTTTCAATGTCATTCATAGAACATTTCTTCATTTAACTTCAGGTGTTCTGTTATTTTACTTCCAGTATCGAATACCAATAAAATAAATTTATCCAAATGAGGAGTTAAATTATTCTGAAATTCACATTTCCAAAGGAAGTTCGTTGGAATCTTACACCGCATTGGGATTCGTGTTGATTGAAAAATCAAATTAAGGGATAAATTATTGATTTATAATCTATAATTACACGAACTTCCAGATTTCAAATTAGACTTTTAGCTCATCAATGTTTAAACCTGAAGTTTAACGGAGTCTTAGAATTATTTTACCTATAAATCTGGTTTAAAGTGGAATTAATCTTGCGTAATGTTCGATTTATTGGAAACCATATTTCTTTTTCAATAAATGTTCTTTTTTTTTATTTTGCAATTGTTATCTTTGTGAAATTGGAATAATACATAATAATAGAAGAAATCTGAAAGGAATTAATTTTTGGCATTATATTTGTATAAGAAAAATCTTGAGACATTAAGGACATTTATTTCGTAAGAATAAAAGAATATTTTATTCTTAAAAAATTTTCTATTTGAGATTGTTTTTAATTTTTTAATCCATGGTTAATGACTCAGAACAGAAGATGAAAACTATAGAACTTGGAAATATAAATATTATATATATATATAGAGAGAGAGCGATAATTTTTTCTTTTTTTATTTATTTATGTTTAAAAAATATATAGATTATGTTCAAAGATATTCTAATTTCCTCAAAAATTTGTTAGTTAAAATTTAAGCAACATATTTTTAGATGAAAACAGTTTAAAAATCAAATTAAACAGATTTTATAATTCATACATAAAAAGTAGTTCATATCCCAAAAAATGAAATTTAAATGTTAAATTATATTTTATTTTATTTAATAAAATATTTAAATTAAACTTAATGATCAAGATAGGAATTCTTTATGTGTCAGTTGAAATCTGAAAATTTCATAATTCTTTTTGCAGATTCAATGTATTACAAATTTAATTTTTTATGTAAATATTATAATTAAAATAAAGCCCTTTAAGTTAACGACAGATACGCCCCCCCCCCAAAAAAAAGAACGGTTATTTGCAAAGAAAATCGTAGCACTTTTAAAATGTAAATCGTAGAATTATTTTCTTTTTTTTTAAGAAAATTTATTACAGGAAATGCTACAAGAGATTTATTTTATAACTTGATGTTTTTTTTAAAAAATAAAATAAAATGCATGTATCATTGAAGTGATTTTACTTTTCTCAATTTGGTCCAGTGTTATATTCTGAATTAGAGAAAATTCCATCGACTTAAAATGCTAACATCATCATAAAAAAGGAGTTCTAATATCAGTTCTAATTGGGTTTTTTTATTGAATAAATACTGTTCTTATTATTTACTCAAATAGCTTTAAGTTTGAAGTTTTTATGCTCAAATCGGCCTCTCTCGGCTGTAGTAAATAAAAAATACTTATTTCGTGGAAGTAATTTTTTTCAGCGGATAAAATAAACGAAGCGACAGGCGGCGAATTGTTAGGTCATGTATACTAACTAGACTAATACACTGCTATATGCCGTATACATACAGGCCGAGATATCATATTTATAATCTTTAGTGGAAGCAAAATAATTAAATTATATGGGGTGCTTTTGGGTAAGCGGTAACTAAAATATTACGATTGGATTGAAATTTACTGCAGCGGTACTTCTAGCGGATCTTCATAAGCCAGTAACAGCCTCCGGATAAGGGTGATCCCTTTTATGTAGTGGTCCTGTTACTCAGCTACGAATCCATACGTCACGGGTTCTGTCCTCCGAATATGCGTCAAGCAGCATCCGAATCGCTCCAGAATTGCAAAACAAAAAAAGATTCTAAAGTGTGCCATATGAAAATATCTAGTTATCCACCAAAATCTGACTGAGTTTGGTGGGAAATGGCGGGATTCCCGTGGCACCAATTTAATTATCGCTACAACTTAAGTATCGAATATTGTTACTTACATATTTTCGCAATTATCCGCTTATATGGCGCCGCACTAAAGAGTAATACCTGCTCCTGGGGATGTACTAGGTCTGCAATGGTAAAAATACTAATCCGCAGCGCCATTGGATAAAAAAAACTTATTTTCGCAACAACCACCAACGTTCAAGATAACTCGCCAAGTTGGCAACCCCAATTCCGCAGGGGTCTATGCGTTGAATTGGCAATCACGTGCTTCTTTCCATATAATGTCGCCAATAGGTTGCAATAATACGTAAGCCCTCCAATGTTCTTAAGTCTAAGACTTCCAAGATCTTTATGCTTTCATTCATTTTTTAGATTTCACACTAATTTACAAACTTCGTATTTATATATTATATCGCCGAACACAATTTTTCTAAATAACAAATACCACTAATACAAAAAAATTCGTTATAATTGCTTTAAATAATGATGGGGAGCAAACTTTCACTATTGACTGCATATCAGGGCATTTAGCAAGGTCTTTTGATTTTTAAAAAATTCAAACTGCGGTATAATACGCAAGTGCCAAAAATGTAAATTATACCAATAAAGTTAATAAAAATGGGTACTTACGTTTTATCGCAACCGTATTGACGACATAATATAAAACGTGGCGCATGGTTGCCAATTTAGCACGTGCGATACATACGAAATCGGAATTGCCAATTTGGCGAGATATATTGGACGTTGGCATAGATGCGATAGTACGTAAGTACCAAAGAAGTTTAATAAATGAAATAAATATGCATCACACATATATGTACTTAAATCTTAAAAATTATGCTGAAAGGTTAGATATAAGTGTTTAGCAGTTTCCCTTTAATTATTACATCTATATATGGGGCCAATATTTATCAATTTTTTAAATATTTGTTTTTGAAATTGGTTAATACTGACTAATATATGATGAAAAATAAAGCTTGTTATACAAAGAATGTTTTTGTAAAAACAAAATAAAACAATCCAAAATACTGTTTGGATCTAAACACTTTACCTCCTAAAAGTATTATAACATCAAAAGCAAATGAAATATCATTTAAAAATCATTATTTTAACGTATAAAATGTGTACTTAGGTCTTCTACCATCGACTAATATCATGAAATACATCAATACATAACCAATAATAGAAACCGTCCCCACGCATGTTTGAGCTTAGTAAGAACAACATTTGGTGACATTTTATCAATTGCCGACGTCTTTTCGTTTGGTGAAATATTCGTCTTTTCATATGGGTTGACTGTATAATACGTAAATACAAAATAAAAGCTTATCTTACAAGTGTTAATTATAAGAAAGAAATTAGAATGCTAAATCATTCATACCAAGCTGTCAATTATATTATGTTTATCTAGAGTATGATTTTTGTTTCTACATTATCAGCAAAATTTTGATTAAAATGTATCTGATATACCACGAAAAATATCATAATTAAAGTATTTGAATCAAACAGGTTTAATTAAAACATAAGTTAACGTATTCCCTCTTGATATAATGCAGTCTTCTTATTATGAAACATATTTTCGGTTAATATGAGTGTCATTTAATGAAATTCATTCTATTTTCATCCCTTTATTGAATAGTTACCAATTAGAACAAACTTATTGAGAGGAAATCTGTTTTTAAATGCGAAATCTGGACAAATCCGGAAAATGAAATTGAGGCAGTAATTAAATAAATATCATATACGTGCTCAAGTAAAACAGAGGTACTTGCGTATTATCGCAACAATCGCCAATTCTGTTAATAACTCGCCAAGTTGGCAATCCTGATTTCCTATGTGTCGTACGTGCTGAATTGACAACTAGGTGCTTTGTTTCATATTATGTATCCAATAGGTTATGATAATTTGTAAAAACCAAAACAGATTATGTGGTATATTTTAGAAGTTTAAAATGAGTTGTGTTATGAAATTTAAATATGTTTTTCTTAAATTTATTCATTTTAACATTTGATTTTGTTAATTTTAAAAAGAAAAGCACTATTTAATTTTTTAAAAAAATTATGTAAGCCAATATTAATATACACAGATTGTGTGATATTTATTACTTTACCATAGAATAAGGAGCATCATTTTCACTTCTAATTTTGGTAGAAATTTATTTTTTGATCCTCCGTGTTCTTATATTTTAAACAAAAGCTGGTCTTAAAAATTTAAAACCTGATTTTTTTCAAACATGCTTTTCTTAGCACTTATAAAACACACTTTTTAAATCTTTTTATAAAATCTAGAATTTTCTTTGGATTTTATTTCAACGGAATATATTAACCTTAGGCAAAATGGTAATAATTTTCTCTAAATGAAGAAATAACTTTTTGTCTGCATATTTTTTTACGCTCTTTAAATTTTCTTTTCAGATTTCTGAGAATTGATCTTTTAACTTATAAGTCTTGAAGTTCTTTCTTAAACAACTTTTAATTGGATTTCTTAAGCCTTTAAAAAAAAGTATATTCTAATAATCTCTGTCAAATTAAAACCAAACATTTATACAGCTTTAAATTCAATTTCCATACTTTCAAAGCGTTTTGAGGATAAATTATTGGTAAAAATAATATTTTTCTCATGTATTTAATATTTAAAAAAAAAGCTTATTAAATCTTTTTTTCCCTACTTACAAAAATTTTGGAAAATATTTTTAAAGAGTTGATTTTAATATACTCCGTTCTAGTTTAAATCAGATAACACAGACTTCTTAATTTTTTTTCATCCAAACAATGGTACTTTTTATTTTTGATTCAAAATTTTTGGTTTGGAAAATATAAAAAAAAACCTTCCCTAAAATCTGAAGAGAGCTTTCCATCGGAAAATGTGTATGTGGCGCAACATCTATGATTAGAATTTAAACTATGATGGTTTGAGATTCTTAAGTATTTTATTAACTATAAAATCTATTACATAATATATGCTGTATAATTATTTGATAATTTAATTTCCTTTCAATAATTTTATCAATGAAAATATATTTTAAAAGTACAGACTTAAAAAAAAGTGCCAATAGCTAAAGTGATTAAGCAATGATAAATAAAGAAATTATATATATATTGATTTTTTATGAAAATAAAATTTTCAATAAATAATTCAATCAGGAAAATAATTTTGATCACAGTGATTTTGTAAATTAAAAAAGAATAATTTTATACTGGTATTAACCAATCTGTAATTTTTATAATATTGAGTGTTTTACATCTAAAAGAGTTATTCTTTTACCTAAATCACTTTTCCAGAAATGCTGTCGGATATTTTGTTAATACATTACTTAAGGTTAGGTCGGTTGGGTAGAGCCGTTGGCTTGGTGCTGGCCTTGAACACCCAAGTTTGCGGGCTCGTACCCGGTCATAATCGATGGATTTCCATGATGCAAAAAACCAATAACGTCCATGTCATATGATTATGCGACATGCAAAAGATCCCTTGGATTGCTGTCGGTAAAATAAAATTCATTGTATGGTTTCGCATCTTCAAAGCTAAGGCTTCAAAGCCTCTCTCTGGGGAGAAAACTGAGTGGAAAAATTACTTGCCGTGATTGGTATAACACCTATGTGGTGTCACACATTAAAGAGATATCAGCTCCCGGGAAACGTGTTAAGTCTGCAGTAGTAAAATTCCAATCCACAGCCGCATTAGAGATTAAAGTTAGCTTTCTTTTTTTTCTTAATACATTTCCGAATAATCCATTTTTTGTCATTGAATGTCCAAATCTAAGTATACAAAACATTGTATTAGAAGCTAACATTTGAAAAAATTCCAGATTCAAATTTTTGAGAATCGGGATGAATCCTCATGAATAGCAGGTTGCGTATTAAATGCTCTCGTTTTTATGCAGCCATTTTAGAATTAGATTCTCGTTTCACATTCAAAAACTATTTCTGAACAAAAACAAACTAAAATTTTCCAATGGTAACCTAGCAATAATTCTTTGCTTTGAGAAACCAAGCTGAATTTCACTTTGAATCGGATTGAAAATATTACAATTAGAGGATTTAAAGAAGGATACCAACATTCCTTTAACTGATTTTCCTTCATGATACTTGATTGGTGTTATGCTACATCTAAAAGAAGCAGAAAAAATCTTCCGTTCTCTTATTTATTTTTGAATATAAACAATGAAATATTTATCTTTTTGCACTTACCTTAATGTAATATAGAGCATTTATAATAATTTATTTCCTTTATATATTTTTAATATCCAGAAAATTCAAATAAATTAGTCCTTATGACTTAAATATATGTGATCCGATTAAGTATACATACAAGAAAAAGAAGACTACTCCAGTTAGAATTTTTTTTTAGCTCTCAGTTTTGGATTTTTAAATTCTTTATAGTTACAAAGATGTAGAGTTATTAGTTCTTACCCAACCGCTTTGCTGGATATTTTATGATGCTATATGTATAAACATATATATATATATATATACATATATACACTGGTGTCCAAAAACTAAGCATAATTGATAATTATGTGAATAAAGAAGGAACTGCAAATCAGAATGGCGGGAAACGTGATATGCGAGTGTAAAATGGTTATAAAATAAGGAAGCAAATCAAAAGAATGATATAAATTAATTTTATCATCCAAAGTAGCAGTTTGAAAGAAAACTGAGCATAGCAAGGATTCACACTTTAAAGAAAAATGAAAGAAAACATTAAATAAAATACTGATGCTGCAGTTTAATAAGGCGTGTGGTCACCTCTGACAGCACGCACGCTGCACAGCGATTTACCATACTTGCTATAGATGATGAATGAGTTGTGGACTCAAACGGTTCCAAGCTTTCTTGGAGAGCTCTCTTCAGTTCTGTAACGGAGCTTGGTGGGTGCGAAAGGGCTGCAATTTGTCTCCCGAGCATATCCCATACATGCTCGATAGGATTTAAATCAGGGGAGTTCGCAGGCCACGACATGCGCTGGATGTTTTCCGTTTCAAGGAAGTCATCAATCAGCACCGCTCGGTGACATGGCGCATTATCATCCATGAATATGAAGTCAGGACCGACAGCACCTCGAAACAAGCGAACATAAGGCTCAAGAACTTCGTCTCTGTATCTTTGAGCAGTCACAGACCCCGTGTCAAAGAAATGGAGGTCTGTGCGGCCATCCATCATGATGCCTGCCCATACCATTACTCCCCTTGATGGAAAATGATGTCTTTCCGTTATGTTTCTTGGTTCAAAACGTGTTCCACGTTCTCTCCATATCGTTACCCGCCGAGAATCACTACTCAGACTAAACCGGGACTCGTCACTGAACATCACATTGGCCCACTCTCCCACACTTCAATGTTGATGTTTCAAACTCCAGTTCAAACGAGCGCGTTTATACGCAGACGTGAGGGGAATGCAAACTGCTGGTCTTCTGGCATACAGGCCAGCATGATTGAGTCTCCTGTAAACAGTTTGTCTCGAAATTCGTATTCCTGTGGCGACTGTGAGTGCCAAACCAGTGCTCTGGCAGTACTGTCCCTCTGACGTCGCACTTATTCCAGATATCGGTCTTGGAGAGCGGTTGTGACTCTTGGTCGACCTGATACTGGTTGTCGGGTAACATCTCCGTTCTTTGAAACCTCTGCCACAGTCTTGAGATCACAGACTGGTCCACATTCAGAATTCGAGGCACTTCGGTTTGTGATCGTGAGGATTGCAGCATTCCAACGATTCTTTCTTTCGTAAACATGTCCAATTGGCGTCTTTATGCCATCGTTCACTTTTTTTGATTGTTAACCACGTTCCTTCACACAGCAGTTGGCAAAACTTGTCTGAACTGCCTATGCTGCGTGAATCGGTTTCTCCGCTTTCCGACATGCACCGGTGTTTCGCTCATAACGTAGTCAACTGAGAAGTTTTGCATAATCCCAATGTTTCTTCTGCACCCAATTAATATCCGCAAGAAATTTGGAATAATTTTAGGAATATTTACTCCATGTTTTTCGCATTTTATGATTTATGCTTAACTTTTGGACACCAGTGTATGTATGTATGTATATATATATATATACAGGGTGTCCCAAAACGACCGCATGAGCTCTGCACAGCTAGATTCCTCGTTGGGAGTACATAAAAACTGCCCAAAGAAGCGTTCCTGTACGATCCATAGTTTACGAGAAAAATACGAAAAACAAAGTATGACGTCACTTCCGGTGCAAGAAAAAACACTTTATTGGGCATATCAACAACAGTATTTGCATATCTTTCTAGACGATAATGTTTAAAACGTTCGTCGCGCATGTCGCGTCATGCATGCGTACGCCGCACAGTGGTCAGTTTTCCCGATCTGGCGCACGGAAATTATTTTATAGCTTTGAAACCTTCATAATTATATGTAATGATCAAAAATCGTAGTAATTAATGTAAATTGGTTATTCTCTTCTGTTTTTTTTTACCAAGAAATAAGGTAAATAGGGTCTTAACTAATTTATGTGAAGTTTGAATTTGATCAAGAATAAATGATTGCTGAGGGGAACTAGTTTTTAAACAAGTTTCTAAGGATATTAACAGAAGCAGTAATTTGACACATGGGAGAATATATACAAGAAATAGAGCGGCATGTTAAAAAAAATTAAATTTTAACATGTTAAGCAAATACAATCAAACATAACAATATACATATACAATAAAGGTAAATACGTAGTTTTTAAAAGGACTCGGCACCCCTTAAGCATTTTTTTTATTTATGTATTTAAAAAATATTTTTTAGCATTTAATATAACGTTTCTATTTAAGAAAATAATACGAGATAAAATTTTGCACATATTATTCACAAAATTTTATAAATTTAATTTTTTTTTAAAAATTTGAAAACTTTTTAAAATTTTATTCTTTTTGTAATATTTCTAAGGATGTTTTAAACACATTTAGGGATCGATTTTACAAAATCTTAATTAATTTTGGAGAAAAAAAAATAATAAAATGATATATATGCTAAAATTATTCAACCAAAAGCCTAATATCTCCCACATTTAAAGTTTTTTGCTTCACATAATATCGAAATATTATATTTTTATGAAAAACAAATGTTGGAAGAACTAAAATTATTATCCTGGCGAACCTTTAGGTGTCTACCATGCATCAGCTTTAAACCTCGCCTTCAGTGATATAATGCTATTTTGGGTATCAATATGTTTTAAAACATCTTCCTGAGCTTTGGCTAATCTGCATAAGGTGTGGTCAACAAGCGCTTGCATAGGAACCTCTGCTGATATTTCATCAATGACGATACCAGGAGGATAATAGTTAATTTTAGACTCGATAAGCTTATTATAGTTGGGGTAAATATCAGCGCGGAACTCTTTGCTATTTCCTTTTATTCTATTATATTGGCCTTTTGACATTTTGGTGTCGACATAAAGAGCCAAGGCTTGGTCAGAAGTCATTTTTTTCGCCGATTCTGGCTGTCGGGCTAAGCATTTCTTCAGGCGAGTAGCACGTCTAGGTGAGCAAGTAGTCACTTGTTTCAAAATTAATGCAGCATCTCTTTCTCCAGTTGCTTGCATTGACAGTCTTGTTGCAAATGCTAGTTCTTACTTGCTTGCTGAAGCAAGAAGAGGACGTACTCTTTTCCTGTTTACTGTGGCTTTGCATTCCCTGAATGATTTTGAGGGTCGACCTGGAGTTGATTTGGATGGTATAAATATTACTCTCCCCGACAACCACGCATCATTCAACTTGGAGAAGAACTTTTCATTTCTACGGCACCTTATCCATTTTCCTCCCACAAACAAGCAGACATTTTTAACAATTTTTCTAAATTAAAATTGCAGTTGGTCCTCATATTTATCAAAGTCCGTTGTAGTCCTAACAAAACTCAAAACATTATTAGTTCTGCGCTTGGGATCTTGCTCGTTCTTCCACACGTCGAAGAAGGCAAGCCTAGTAATACCATCGGCCAACGCTGAAAAAAAATCATAACTATGGGAGTTGCAGGAAGTAGCATAAATGTGGTATTAAATTAAAGGTCTATATCTACTCTATGCGACTGAAGTGTTACTGTGGCCAATCCGTGTCAATCCCAAAAGTTCTAGTCCATTAAACACAAAAAACAACATACGTTAGTAGGAGTTACATGCTGTGCTAAATGTTATATTTTTATAATTTTTAATCGAACTTGAACCTAATTTGAAAGTCAAATCAAGAAATTGCTTATCCATGGCATGTATTTTAAAAAAAAAAAACCGCCAAAATTGGCAAAATTTTTTTCAGAGGAAACGATTGAACTATTGACTGGAAAATGAGGCTCGCAAGTCTTTCTTGTAGACAGAACAAACCTTCCATTCGCGTACTGACAAAAAAAGTTTACCACATTGCTAAGGAACTCAAGAGGACCATAAATTGTGGGTTGTTTTTTATTTCCGCGCAATTTCATTTTTGGGGTTTCCGTTCGTTAGATTGGGAAAACTGACCACTGTGCGCCGTGGAATGACGTTAAACCGCCGTTGAACTGGTATTTGAATGGCTGCATCTTGCAGCTACCGGTAGTCCATGTATGGTGCCCATGTATTCCGTTCGTGACTACTGCGACATGTACTTGCGATATGCCTTGCGACTACTGCGACATGCCATCTCAAGGAGCTGGTGTATCGAGACGTAGTGACAACACAAATGGACTTAGTTGCTCGTCTGCATGCTGCTTGTACTTCGGTGGACTCCACGATGCTGCGACGTGTGATGACATCCATTCCACGACGTGCTCAAGCCTGTCTCGACATGCACGGTGGACATTTTGAACATCAGCCTTAAATTGTGCATATACTGTTGTTGATATGTTCAATAAAGTGTTTTTTTCTTGCACCGGAAGTGACGTCATACTTTGTTTTTCGTATTTTTCTCGTAAACTATGGATCGTACAGGAACGCTTCTTTGGGCAGTTTTTATGTACTCCCAACGAGGAATTTAGCTGTGCAGAGTTTATGCGGTCGTTTTGGGACACCCTGTATATATATAAATCTTAAGTTATTGATTTTAAAGTCTTGCCTTTAAGCTTCCAAATGTATTGAAAAATATTCTTATAGCCTTGGTCTCTTGATTTGAAAAGGTATTGAATTTTTAAAATGAAAGAAACTATTCACTAAAGAAAAAAATTTATTTTTTAAGCCCCCACAACCGTTTTTGGAAGCTATTTCTACAACACCCATTCTTAGCGGATTTTTACTCAACAATAGAAACATGCTTAACTAATTTCAAGTTTATAGATCTAATGATTAAAAAACGGGAATTGTGTGTGCGGTATGTATATAATCCCCTTAACACCTGCAATAACCTTTAGGAGTTGTTTTCCACAAACGAGTTCTATCGAATCTTTACTGGATAAATGAAACAAAACGGAACTTTAGTCTTAGCAATCCCCCCCCCCCCATTATCAGTCGATTTCATTAAAACAATTCATCATTAATGAATATATACGCAGCAAATGTAACATGTTCTATATACTTCAAGAATGTAGATCTTATCTCCAAAAACGGGAATTATTTTTTCTTTAACGCCTGCTTGTAAACCCTTTTGATAATCAATTTCCATTAGACACGTTCTTAGCGGATGTCTACTCAACAAAAGAAACTTGCTTACTAAATTTTTTATCTGTAGGTATAATAATTCCGAAGATATCATGATGAGTATATGAGTAATGAAAGAAATTCAAATAATTAGTGCTTTCAAGTGCAAGAAATTTTGATGAAAAATATTATTAAATAGCTTTATATTTGTAATGTTTAACTATTATGTTCATATAAATATTTCTCTAACGTATTTGTTCTGCATTTCTCTAATACTTAACACACATAAAATGTTTCTTATTTTAGCAAATAAAATGTAGAAGATATTTTATTTCTTACACAACCATACATTTAATCAGCTTCGACTACTTAATTATAGTATCGGGATTATCATTTAAAAAGAAAGTTCAAAATAAGTGATTTAAAATCATTCACGCGTGTTATATTTAAAGAATAAAACAATTGATCGTAATCACTGAACGATTTTTAATTGCACTCCCTTATTCCGATACTTGAAACTAAGAGCTAAAAGAGTTTGGATTAATTTATTCATTAATAGAAAACGCCTCACTGATTTTAAATTCATTAGAGAATTGGCTCATTAAAGTTATTTTTTATTCGACAAAGTTAATGTAAGAGTATAAAAGTGAAGTAAATTAAGCTAAGCTTTAAAGTCACATTTTATCTATTCTTAAACTTAAAAGGTGTAAAATAAATAATGGCATAAAGTGATTCTTAAAAGCTAATTGAATATATAAGGAAAGCATTCTGAATATTATATATTTTAGCATTACATGTTAACTCATTAATGCTTATATTGAAAACAAAAGGTCAATTTTCAGAAATAAAAATATTAAATTTTTAGTAAACAGCAAACACAAATGACATGGAATTTTTTTTGGTGAAAGAAAATACGTTGTCAAATGTCCCTTCAAAACTATTTCGATTTTAAGAAGTTCTGGAAAAACGTTATGATTATAAGCAGTGCTTCTCTATAACTTTCATCTCCTCCCTCCCTCCATACAATAGCAATATATCGAATTCAGTAATACTATAGGTTGACGCTAAGGATACACAATACAACTTTAACCTCTTAAATGCCACTGGCGTATATAAACGTCTCACACAACCAAAGCATTAATTACTCCGGGCGTATATATACATCGTTCCCAAGTAAGATCTTTTCTTCGCACTGCTATTCATAAAATTGTTCCGAAGGCTTTGAAATGCCAAAAAAAAAAGTCATTGACTGTGTTTGCGAAGGATTTACTTATTTAAGAGAATTTGCTTATCTATTCCTTCCCCCACCCAATGCATCTGATACGCATGCCTAAGTCGAAAACGCTATCATTGAGGATCGAATCCCGTTTCTTTTGATCGACAGTTGAGGGATTAGTTATAAACCGTACAAATTATCAAGCTAAGTGTTAAATTTTGTAAATAATTTTATATATGGCAAGTCCATGGGGTCACTGGTAATTAGTAAACTTGTTCTTAACTTAGTATTGTTAAATAAATCATAAAACATATTGCGCAGTAGTGATAAATTTATAAGTGTATTATATCAGTGCAAATGTGTATTTTTTATTATGTCAGATATTTTGTTTGTTTACTATAAGTAAATTAATAGTTTTTTAAAGCAATCTTCTGTGTTTTTGACTTTTCAATATGTTGCCCCTCTTCATAGAGTTATCACGCCTCTCTACGGTGCAGTTTGAGAAACGTTGATATAGAGTTAAAACAGATTAAATAGTTAGAGTGAGTGTTTATTAATTTAGCACTCTACATCAATGCAATTGCTATTGGCGACGGACCTCGTAGTTTTAAACCGTGGTCAAGTGACAAGCAAGGCACTTGAGCTGGAACCTCACTCTCTAAAATTCCACAATACACAAACGTGAGGACTTATACCCCTGTGAGAATATTTTAAAAAATCAATTCCTCTACACGTTCGGACTTCAGTGGCACAAAGACCTAAGCCCGTGACTGGACAACATCGGCCCTGTTTGTGACCAGGACTACTCGAGTACCACGATTACGAAATAGTCAGAGTAATAGATTTCTTAGGATAGAATATTAAGCGACATTTAGTTAAACAGATATTTTTGATGTCATCTCCAATGCTGTTATTTCTGATATAACATTTATGTATTTGTGATCGGAACTAATAGGAAACATACTCGCGTTTTTAATGAGGTTTGACTCAGTGCTTCTCAAACTTTCAGTATTCGCGACCCAATATTCAATCATAATTTTCATCACCCCCCCCTACCATACAATAACAATGTATTGAATTCAATAATTGAAGTTAAGGCTGCGATACGAATTTAACTCTCAAATGCCGCCAGTTTATATAAACGTCTTGCTCGGTCAAAGCATTAATTTCCCGGACGTATATATACGTCTTTCCGAAGTACGACCTTTTCTGTGCAGAGCTATCCATAAAATTATTCTGAAGGTTTAGGAATGCAATAAAAACACCTTGAAAATGTTTGCGAAGGATTTAATTATTTCAGAGGATTTGCTTATGTATTCCTCATCCCCTCCCCAATACATCACATACGCGCGCCTGCATGGAAAGTGGTTGCATTGGAGACACAATCGCTTAACTTTTAATTGGCAATTAAGGGATTAATCATAAACCACCCAAAATATCAAGATAAATGTTAATTTTTGTATATAATTCTATATATGGCAAGTCCATGGGGTCACACACACACACAAATGGTAATTATTACATTTGTTCATAACTTAATATTGTTAAATTAATTATAAAATACACATTGTACAGTACTGATACATTTATAAGTGGATTATATAAATGTGTATTTTTTATGTCAGAATGTATTTTATTTGTTAACTTTAAGTAAACTAATATTTTTTAAGTAATCTTGTTTTCGACTTTTCAATGTGCCCGCGCACTCCTCGCAGAGTTATCATGACCATTTAAGGGGACAAGCCCCCTGTTTGAGAAACGCTGGTGTAACTCAAGTACGTTCTGATGCAATCAGCTGCACTCGAAACATTTCAAGATCACTTGCTAACGTAACAGGGATGTGGAAAATGGATGGCAAACGAAAGGTAAACTTCATTTTCTGACACTAGTTTAACATTTCGAACCCTGTTTGTTATGAATCGAGAATAAACCACAAAAAATAAAACATTAAGAAAAAAAAAAAGATTAATTTTTTAAACATATGTTAATCCGTAAAATTCTTACCCATTTATTACTGAGACATCATATACATTTAAAAATATCATGTATTTAAAAAAATACCGGTAAAAGAGACAAAGTATCACAGATATTTAATTACTTGCAAAGCACGTGCTTTTAAATTAATTGCTTATGAAGCTTGTGTCATTGACGTGTTGCTGAAATAATTTTACAAAGGAATGCATGTTAAAACAGCAACAAAATGATGAATGACTAAATATGACAAATATAAATGTGTAATAAAGCTATCTAATTATCATTGCATTCGTTTTTATTATCAAAATACTACCAACAACACAACAAAGACAATAATTTCTGAGAATCTTACAGTGTAGCAAAAGGAAACTTTCACACAGAAAAAAAAATGCCGTGATTCTTTTATTCACGATATTTAATTTTATACAAAATAAAGTACAAAAACATTTTTAACTGTATGTAGCATAATATAAAATTAAAGGAAATATTAAAAAGCGAAACAAAAAGGAACGAAAAGAAGTACAACAACAATAAATTACTGAAAACAGTATAAAATTAATTAAAAAGAAAATTTAACATACACATTAAGTAAAAAAGGAAATAAAATGTCTAGAAAATAAAACTATATAAATTAAAGTATACAATTTTAATATATTAATAAAATCAATATACAATACAATTTAAATAGCCCAAACTAAATTTAAATAATTACAATAAAACTACAACTAAAAACAATAAAAACATGTATTCAAAACAAAATATCGTATTAAAAAGGGAATGCTTCTCCAAAAAAAGAAAGAATATTTAAATTCTTTACGATCTTTTTCATTTTTAGTATAAAACTATTTTCTCTCAACTTATTTATTTAAATGAGGCAAAAAGTATTAAAAATTAACTGTAAAGGGAATCATTATCATGACGTGTTGAACATTTTTTTTTTGTATCAAGAAATATTCCTTACTAAAATAAGATGAAAAATTAATAAAAAAAAATTTTCTTTCAACTAATGATGCACATCTTGAAAGATTCAATTCTCTAAAGTGTTAAGCATTCTCGCTATTTTTAAATGATTAGCTTTTCCTTTCAATACCAAATGTTTAAAAATTTTTAAATATTTTTTTTTTATAATTTCTGTATTCCATACTTCAGTCATTAATGTATGCTGTAACAACACCCTAGGCGAAGTTGATTAAACTAAAAACTAATTCAAAGGCTCAGGAAGAGTTTCCGAAAGTTTGCAAAGAAACTGCAACTTTAATTTCGTTCTGCAAACGATAATGAGGAAGAAAGTTCGGCGCTCAGACGATCCACTGGTGGGCTTTCAAGAAGTTTGAAGAATTTGTAGTCGTTATTGCTTTTACTTTTAAGGTAGTTAACTATTTTTCTATTTTTAATTTTTTAAAAATTATTTTCCAAACTTAGATACAGATAAATTATTCAAAGATTTAATGAATTGTTGTAATATTATGTTCTTTGTAATAAAAACAAAATTGGATTTCTGGCAGCATAATTATATTCAATATGTTGATTCCAATATATAATGAAATTTTTTTTCTTATTTAAGTCTTTTTCCTAACCCTTTCGGGACGAAGGACGCAAACGCGTGCGTGCGTACCGCCAGGGTCGGAGGTTTCCATCTCGAGTGTCACTCACAGGCCGGAGGGTTTTGCGTAGTTAAGCCTAAATCCATAAAAATACCGAAATATAAACGCGTTGTTCAATATTATTCTGTATATTATACGAACGGTATATGCTTCAAATATTTCGTATTAATATACTTTATTTACTTCAGTCTCTTTTTGTTTAAGTACGTTTTTAAACATTTTATCGTAAGCATTTGTAAAAGTCGACCTTGTAAAAAAAGTAAGGGGAAAAAAAAGACAAATTTTGTCTACCAGATCTAATTATCCATAAAAAACAAGACTGAAAACCCAAATCAAATGCTTTAGTGAAAATAATTCTCTCATCTTCACTATAAACAAAAACCACATGTTCATTTCAAGAGCAGTCGTAAAGCACTCAATTCGAAACATTCATTTCCCCTTATGTTTATAAAATAAAAACCACGTGTAAGTGAGTAATATTTCTCTCATTTCGAGTAGAAGGTCAGATCTCCATGTATCTCAAATGTTATGGACATAGAATGACATCTATTGCCAAAAAACCTGAGGCACCAGTGAGTCGCTAGGCCTGTGAGGAAGAAATACGCTGGCGCAGATACGCGACACTCGTCTCCTGGCGGTGTTTCGTGCTGGCGCGCAGGCGCGACGTTCGTCACGAAGGGGCTAATGAGTTTTAATTCATATTATATTAATCTAAATTTCTTCCGCTATAAAAATAATACATTGGGAAACTCTTCCAATGTTTATATTGTTTTTTTATGAAATGATTATGCATAAAAGCTTACACAAACAAGATCTTTATAAAAAATCCAAGAATTCTTACTCTAATTTAATAATTTAAAACCTACCCCGTAAGTATTGTAAAAAACATAAAATTATAAAACAGTTATAAATTTGAATAAAGTATAATGGTGTGTTCCCAAATACATTGCTATTGAAAATTAAATTTTATATGAACTATTTATTTAGTATTGATGTATAATATTTATTAGAGTCTTGGAATTTCCTTTGAATCTAATATATCTGGAACCAATAGAAATAATATTCAAAAAATGTGTAACGTATAGTTTCATCTCCTTTTCCTGGAAATAAGTTAGACTATGATAGCATAGTGGTTATGTTTCCGAATTCGGGAATGGAGTCTCATGGTGCCATTGAAGGTCTGTGGTCTGCCCGTGTTGTGGTGTGGAAGTTTGGAGAAGGTGGTGCAGCTGTAGTCTTTGTCACTTAACCGAGGTTCAAAATTACGAAGTCTATCCCCAAAGGTCTTTATTAATAAAACTCTCACACTCCCTCAGTGGAAGTAAATTAAGTTTTGCAAGTGTTTTTTTATATAAATTATAAATAAATGCTATTTGTGTGAGAAGTTTCTCTATTCAATAAATTGAATCCAACTTGCATCAGTCAGGTTTCTTGATTGAAGAAACTAGCCGTGTTGTCAACTAGTTATGAATAAACTCTTACAAAAAAGCATAGATACGTGAGAACCAATAGGCTCCAATATAATGCATATGAAAACAAACACTTTTAGTTTAATAAAAAGTATAACATGCAGGCTTTATAGTTTTTACCATGTTTTTCTTGACTCGCTTTCTTGTATGTCTGTCCGGGTGGAATTTTGTAATTGATTTTAAACTAACTTCCGGATGAGCTAGAAACTTGAAATTTAGACCATAGCTCAGAAATGGATGGCAAGGCATGCTAGTCTCGAACCCGGGCCTCCGAAGAGGCGGAAATCCATTTCGGCAAGGGTCCTGTAACTGCGGAACTTAAATGAATTTACACGAACAAAGACCACTTGTCGATATCACGGGTCGAGTACCGTCTACGTATTCAATTTTGGGGCTCTGGAGTTAAAGAGGGACCACAAGTCACCACGGCCCGCAACCCTCCTCCCCCTAAAAACAAGCAATTGGACTTTGCTCAAACTCATTTCAGCGATATGCTAATCACCCAAGACAACAAGAACAGGACTATTAATTTCTAAATATGTGTCTGCTTGAATTTTCAAAGAATTTTGAATCATTTTATGCGAAGAAAGTCGGAGACAGTGAAGAAAGTGTTAAAGCAGAAAATGAAGGATAAACAAGACGAAAACCCATAAATCTAGGAAACAACACTAAAATGGCCACTAGAAATGTTCCAACTGTTGTACGAGTGCCAATTTTTTCAAATGGCGATGGAGCCAGAAAATTGTTTCTATAGTCTGTTCTTACAATATTGTACCATTTTATTATGAAGATGAATTAACTGATGAGCATTATAATGCACGTGAGGTTTTCCTTGCTCGAGAACAGCAATTGCGACATATGCATATCTTGAAACACATCGTGCAAGAGATAAACAACTTCAGATTGCTTTTAATCAGGCGCATGTTTTCAATCATCTTGAAAATCCAGAAGAAATTGTTGATGCAGAACTTGAAAATGAAGTTACTGAACATGCAATGACAAATGAGCAGTTTCAAAATGTGTGCGCTGCAATAAATTTACGACAGCGAGAATTATTTAACTCACAGTATCCAGGACCAAATGAATGGAAGCCTGTATCGCATTAGAATGTTTCTTACTATAGGTAAGCTGGAGTTGGAAAAACATTTTAATTTAATGCTTTAAAATAACAGGTCAATCGCTGATACGACAAGAAGACAGTTAAAGTTAGTGCATTAACTGGTGTAGCTGCACGGCTTATTGGTGGAACAACACTATTCATATTAGTTAAATTACCAGTTGAGAAAGACGGAAAAATTGTAGAAAATTTGACACCATTCACTGGTAACTATTTGAAAGTCTTGTGAAATCAGTGGAAGGACATATAATTTCTGTTCATCGATGAGATATCCATGGTTCTATACGAAATGTTATGCATGATTGATTCCAGATTGCGACAACTGAAATAGAAAGAAAGTGAACCTTTTGGTGGAAACAAAACAATGGTTTTTGGAGATTTGTTTCAGTTGCCACCTATTCGTGGAGCTCAAGCATTTCATCAACCTGATAGATTCGATTCGTCAACTCATTTATGGAGACTCATCGTTCTTCTTGAGTTGACAGAGAACATCCGACAACAAGGTGATACAACATTTACCGATCTATTAAATGCTTTAGGCGTCTGTGGGTTAAAGGCCCCACATTTCGCTCTGCTAGAGTTAAGAATGCTAACAGAGGCATCTGGCGATTTTGATCTGGATAGAGCAATCTGCATGTACCCAACTCGTGCGCAAGTTGATGCACACAAAACAGCTGTCCTTGACCGATATCGAGTAACAAAAGTACGAGTTTTCAAATTTCTGTCTCAGGATGTTCTGATAAATGCGACAAGAAATGCGGATAATGTAATTACGGACAACATTGTATCAGGTAATATCAACAAGACTGGGGGGTTACAAAAAGAGTTAGAAATTTTCAACGGAGCGAGAGTGATGTTCCGCTCGAATATTAATATAGAACAAGGACTTGTAAATGGTGCAATGGGTATTATAACTGAAATTGTTTGACCGTTATTTCACAGTGATCAGATCTACGATACTGGCATTCTATCTGTTAGTATCGACTTTGGTAAAGATGGAATTCGTTTGATCAAGCCAAAATCAATACAGTTTCCAGAATTTCGAAATTATGGAACAATCGATCGAACACAATTTCCACCATTACTATGCTCCGACTGCACAGTCCGTAAAATTCATCCATATACAGTGGCCATGCTGTTGTATACCTCGTACCTGCACTGATTGCCAAAGGACAGGCATATGTCCCTTTAAGCAATGTCAGTTCATTGGATTGGGCTCGATTGCTCGAAATTCACAAGCTAAACACCGTGCAATGAAAAAGATGGAAGGTATATGACAATTAAGACCTCAAGCATCATGAATAGAGTCATATATTTAAAATTTTGACAAACTGATTTGACATTGATTGTTTTTTATATTTGAATATAAGTTTTATCTAAAAATAATTTTCTCTTGATTCGTTATTTTATTTCTAAAATAATAATTGAATAATTTGATGTATTATTGGTAAGTAGATATGACAATTTTTTTTCCTATTTCAGATATAACCAGAAGAAAAAAAAGACTGAAATAAATCTTAAATTTATCACATGTCTCTGTAATTACGTCATCAAAGTATTTTAAATCAATTCCAAAGTTTCATTCACATAACCCTAAAAAGCAGAAAATAATAATAAAACAACTTTTTTAATGTACCATGTTTTTATAACGGACTGAAAAGTATAAAATAATTTCTCTAATCCTTATAATGGATAAAACAACATACAGATTTCTAACTTTTTCTAAATTATCCTGAAATTTCATACTTGGCAACTTTTGATAGCTATTAAAATAATTGAAAGTTTTGAGTTGAAAAACATGGGCACATGCAATACATAACTATAAAAAGTGTAGAGAGTAGATATCACAGTAGAAGTATTAATTATAGCTTCATAATATTTACAATAAAATAAAATTTTTAGTTGTGCTATTAATGCATCAATTATCTGCTGCATGCACCCCATATTTTTCGTTTCCAACTTTACAAGTATTTTAATAGCTATCAAAAGTTGCTAAGTATGAATTTTCGGGATAATTTAGAAAAAAGTTAGAAATCTGTATGTGGGTTTTATCCTTCATAAGAATTAGAATAATTCTTTTATACTTTTTAGTCCGTTATAACAACATGGTACATTATTCTTAAAATTTTATAATTATTATCATATTAAATCTATTAAAAACAAAAGTATTATTTATTATTACCATTTTGAAAAAAAAATTAACAGTGGCAACAATAATGCATTGTAACTCTACATATACTATTCAGTATCTCAAATTCATTAAAACTTTGTTCTTGATTTATCATAGATGATAATAATTAATTTGCTAAATTACATTAAAGAGCACTTTAAAAGTAATTGAGTAAAATGTGTTGACATATAATATAAAACAACACTACATTAAAAAAAAGGTACTTATGCATGGTTCAGCAATTTAAAACATATAATGATAAGCATATAAAAAACGGAAATTAGTTTTATAATTATACTAATATAACTAACGAAATATTACTCCCTTGAATTTTAAACGCCCCCTTTCGTTTTATCCATTTGTTACTTAATTAATTAATTTTATGACTTACATCGTATAAATATTTTATTTGTCTCGTAAAATAAAATAAGTTATATTCAGTAAAATAAAATATACTATGCACTTTGAGAATAAAAAGTGTTGCGTGTCATAAATAAAGTTTAACACTTGTTTTTTCTTAATTTTAATAATAAGTTATATAATTTTTCACAGTAAACGCTAACATTTATTTATTTATTTATTTTGCAAAAATTATTTTTTGCATTGTATTGTTACTTTTTACTTCTTTCTTTGACACAATTTATGGACCAGACGTCTGCTATTTTTTAGTGATTCTGTAGTCTGTATGCACTTTTTTTATGGAAAATATATTTATAGTAACCATAGTATAAAATACTGATAAAAATGTAGCTAATATTTTTTTGAAAATTCTATGTAAACTAAATTATTTAAATGGTTATATCAAAATTAATTGAATTTATTATTTTAACATAATTAAGTATATTAAAGCTTTAAAGAGAGAGAATTTTAAAAATGCAGTGTTGAAAGATATATAAAGCGAATAAAAATTTCTCAGAGCAAAACATTCGAAATTTCAAGTATTGTGCATTTTATTATTAATTGCCCTGCTTAAGGTAAATAGATATGAATTATTTCCTTATTTATAATCCTGTTCAATTTTGAATGGTTTTAAATTTCACAGACATCGATTTTTAAGTAATAACATTGTTTTTTATTACACAATAATGCTAAATATTGCATTTAAATAAAGTATTTTAAAGGGAGTTATGAAAAGGAATACTGGAAAAGAAATTAAAGTGACTAAATGCAGATTTATTTACGTCTTCCTACAATTCAACCAGAGGGCTCTTGGCAACGGAACATGTAATTTTAAACCTCAATCTAGCGATAACGAAGATACCTGAACCGGAGCCTCACTCTCTTAACTTCACTCCAACGTGAGCACTTTGAGTTATAATAGTTTTAACGTGCACCGATACAGCCTGTCTTTAATGACACTAGGGCAGTGTTTCTTAAACTATAGAACATGCTCCATAGGGGGCGTGGAAATCTAGGAGAGGGACGCGAGCATATTGAAAAAACGAAAACAAAAAGTTATTTAAAAAAATCTTAAGGGTCTGAAAAAAAGCACACAAAAGGCATTCTGAAATAATAAGAAATAAATACATATTTACACTGATATGATATACTTGTAAATGTATCAACACTGCACAATGTATTTTATAATTAACTTGACAATACTGAGTTAAGAACAAATTTAATATTTACCATTAACCCCATCGGCTTGTGATATATAAAATTATATACAAAAATAAACACTGATCTTGATAATTCATTGGTTTATAATTAATCCCTTAACTGCCGATTAAAAGAAACGATGTTTATTCCGTAATTCCACCGTTTTTCACGAAGGCGGTTTTATCAGATGTATTGGGTTGGGGGAGAAAGGGAATAAATATGCAAATCTTCTGAAATAAATAAATCCGTCACAAACCCTGTCAAGGGCCAATTTTTGCACTCCAAAGCCCTTAGAATATTTTTATGAATAGTATTGCAAAGTAAAGATCTTAATTCAGAAAGACGTATATATACGTCCATAGCAATTAATGTCTTGACTGAGTGAGACGTTTATATACACCAGTGGCATTTAAGAGGTTAAACTTGTTTTGTGTAACTTTAGTGTCAAAGTATAGTATTATTGAATTCAATACATCGTTATTGTGTACGGAAAAGGAAGGGGGGAGCGCGATGAAAATTATGATTTAATATTGGGTCGGGAATGTTGAAAGTTTGAGAAGCCCTGCACTAGGCCTTGGACTCATGACACGACGGACACGAGACTGTCACCATAGCCACTATACTACCATGGGCACACGAAATAAAGAAAATGTGAAAGTACTTCTTGATACTTAACTTGATAAAAAAAAAATCTGTTTTTCTATTAGTATTAATATGTAACACTAAAATATTTAAAGTTGATACGAATTCTTAAGCATTATTTTGCTTTTTTTAAAATTATTTATTCCTTTATATACATTTCATCTCGAGTAGTTAATTACTATTTTGTTCTAATAATCTTACCATTTATATTTTTATTTTATTTTAATTACTTTTAAAGTTGCTACTTCTACAATCTCTTAACAGAAAAACGAAGCTTTGGTATTCTAGTTTAAATGTTATTTTTCAAAAAAGAAAGTAAATTGCATACAAATAATTCGATGTCTTCTGGCGCGTTTATGCAAATTTAAAGTAAAAGGAAACAAAATATTTTATCTGAACACTAACTTGTCGCTAATTACATTTAAAATGCAATAGGATTATTGTTAAAATTATATGTAACAGCAACTATATTATTTTTATTTTTAAGAAGATAGTAAAACTTATTTTCCTTAGAACATAAAATAACTATTTTATATCATAAAATGAAGAAAACGTAGATAGGGACGTAGATCAATTTAAACATTATTTTCGTATACAAGATAGCTTCCTATTAAAGATTCAAAATTAAAAAATAAAATACTTGACTCTCTGGTAGTCTTTGTAAGACTTTAAAAATAGGTTTTCTACTGTTAAGACAAAGCACAAGAATATTTCCTTCATTATCTCTTAAAATTAACTTTTTTTAAAAATGAAAAATTTAGGAAATTTTCATTCTATGAACGCCTAAAAAAGAAAGACATTCATATATTTCATAAGGATTTTATATAAATCTTTTTTAAAAAATGCCTTTCACCATACTGTTTTCAGAAACCGCAGAGGTTTTGTATAAATATTATCTAACTGTTCACACACATACAATCTTATCTTTTCAAAGGTTCTTTGTGTATTATTTATTTATGTGCTCCCTAAAATTATCTATCTAAAGAGATAAATAGAAGAATATTTAACGTTTCTTTTATTGCTTCCCGTTTCTTTATTTCGTCAGGTGGTGCTTATTTGGATTCCGAAGAAGATGAACTATTCGGTATGATTTCTTCGTCTAGAGAAGAAATATTTGGCGTTTTATCGCGTTTTTGGCAGGATGAAAAACGTTTTCATAAGATTTTTTCCTCCTAGAAACTTTTCCAACTTAATTGAAACTTTTTTTTTTATTATATAATTTTCTTCTCGAAATTTAGCACATAATGAAATCAAATTGATTTGTGTGTTTTACTTTTTATTGAGTTTCTTTTAATTTCAGATATTATTTAATTGTTTATCAGGCTGCTTAATTGTACACGTATCAAACTAACAACTGATTCCATTTCCAACAAATTTTGAAAATAAAACAAATACATTGACATAATTACTAAATTGTTGAGGAATTTGTTATTAAATAACAAGAAATTATATTTACCTTTCAGTAATAGTATTTTTTATTAAATTTAAATGCTTGTAAACATGAATCACACATACTAATTTTTCATTAATGATATTATAACACTGTCGACTCTCAATAATTCGAAGTTGAAGGGACCAATGAAAACTTTGAATTATCAAGAGGGTAGAAAAAAAACTCCCCAAAATACATGAAAAGAAAATTTTTTCTAACACATGTAAATTTGAAACTATGTAGTAAAGCAACGATTACACATATGTATAAAATTATTTTGAAATATTTTTAAAAAGTACATATTAACAGTAAAAATATTAAACAAAAGTTAAAAGTACTGTATTAAAAGAATACATTTATGTATTAAAAACAACTATTAAATGAATATATACTGTACATAATAAATTTTTTGACGTAAAAAATCTGTTATCTTTCTTGTTTTATGGCAATCAATCTAACTTTGTCTATAGATTTTTCTAGAATAAATGAAGCTTTAAAAATATCCGCATCAACATGATTTTCAAGGAAAAAGTTGCGTAGTTCTTTTAGTGACACTTTAGTTTATGTCAGAGATATCAGAGTCAACTCCTATGGTCATCAAAGGGACTACGTTACAGGGGAGACAAGCAGAAAGAATACAATTCAAAATATGTAAGGTTTAACCTGTTTGCTACATGACTCTACATGATAGTGAGTGTTCGAATTGTCAAGAGTTATATAAGATCACTTCGAATATTCGCGTATTCTATTCCGGCCAGCCATAGATTTTACTTTGAAGTATTGAGTGTACGAAAACGTTTTGTTTTAGCTTGAAATATTAAGAGTTTTTCTAGGAGCCGAGCATGTACTTCGAATTAACGAGATATTCGTATTATCAATGGTTTGAATTATCCAGATTCGACTGTTTAAACTTTAACTGCAGTTTTCCACGTTATGCTACTGCTGTTGAATCACAATATGAATCACACTGCTGTTGAATCACTACTGCTCCCAAAATGATTTCTGATTAAATATAACTCAAATATCCATTTTTTTAAACTTTATTTTTTCCTTATCTCAAAAGCAGTAACATAAGAATACCTTTTCTATTAGATAAAATACAAATTACTTATAAGAATCTATGAGCATGCCTTATTGCGATAATATACAGCATATAACAAAAATATATTTCCTCTCTAAGTTAATTTAAAATGAATATTCTCAAAATGGCTCTAAGAACCTGTAATCAATATAATTATAACAGGTAAAAATTAAAATTTGATATATATGTGTATTCACTTTTTGCAAAAATAAGAAAAAAAACCGATGCGCCATGAAGGTAGTGATTTTGTTTAATGAAATTAAATATATGGGCAGTTCATACACAGATAATAAGATGATAAAAATATCAAGGCCATAGCGCTCATCCACAGCTCACGATTAATGCTTGAATGGTCAAATCAGTAGTTGGCGGAACCTCTCCTGTCGGCGATGCATGCTTGTAAACGTCTGGATAAGGAGTGATAGAGGTTCTTAATGTCATTCTGCAATAAATTCTGTTAGGCATTTTGCTAATTATTTCTCTAGATCTGTGATATTTAAGGTTTCTCGAATCTGGTGTCGAAACTAGTCCAAGACATGTTTGATTGGCGAAAGGTCTAGCGACATTGCTGGCCAAGGGCGAGCGTTAACGACACGAAGACAGTTCAGAGATATGAAGCTGGCATTATTTTGTTGGAAACTGGCCCTCGGATGACTTGCTATGAAGGATTATACAACCGGCCTCAGAATGGTATCAATACATCGTTGAGCTGTTAAAAATGTTGTTGTTGTTGTGGATAATTCTTAGTCTGTCTGACGGAGTCAGACAAAACCAAAAGACCATTGATCCTTAAGAAGTCCAATAGCAGGAGGGAAGAGGAAAAAGGGTCCTCCCTCGCAAGTCCCAAGCAGTCCAAGATGTGATCTGGAGAGGGTTGCTGAGTCTTGCACTTGGTGAAAAGAGCAAAAGTCTTTCTGCCTCCACAAAAGGAAAGACTCTTTATGTGGCCACTTTTCAATCTAGAGATTGCAGTCTGAGAGGCTCGGCCATATTTAAGTAGGAATGAGGATCCTGGATGTTTACTTTCATACCAGTGATGGTTGGGTGGGGTCCTCCACTCCTTTAACATTTCAGATTTAACCCTAGATGAATGTTCAGAGTAGATGAGGGTTGAAGAGATAGGTGGAGAAGCATTATAACCCTCTTTAGCCAGGAGATCCGCTTGTTCGTTTCCAAAGATGTTAACATGGGATAAAATCCACTGGAAATGAATATCATGGAACTCTGATATTTGTATAAGTTTTCGAAGTATGGAGACGCCAGCCCTGTCTCCGACTGTGATTCAGTTATAAAGATGTTGGAGAGAACTGCGACTATCAGAGAGGATCCAGAGATCTCGGAAGTCTTGTTCATTAAGAACTGCCTCAAGGCCGTGCTCTATTGCAATAATTTCACTTTTAAAGACGGAGGAAAAACCGGGGTTACGGTGGCAAAAAGAAGACCTCTCTCCACGTTTCTCAATGTAAATGCCACTACCTGCTCGATCACTCAGTCTTCTGCCGTCTGTATATATCTTAATGGCGTTCCTAGGGATTCCATCAATGATCTGCAATGCAAACAGCCTAAGATGACCAGGAATGAAACCCCCCTTAACTACAGGAGTAGAAAGGTCAAAGTGGAAATGCACTTTTGGGATTCCTTTCGCAGGGCTGAGACAAGACTTTAGAGAGTGAGGCTCAACATCACTAAAAATGTATGTAGCATAACTAGAGATAACCTGCTGTAGTATGAGAAAGGAGCCCGATTCGTCACACCAGGGATTATGGATGTGTGCCTTTGTAAAACAAAGGCTGATTGAGACCGTTGGCTCAAGCCTCTTCAGACACGGTCATGTGTTACGGTCGGTATTATGTACAGTGCATAGGCATTCTATAGTAGTTGTGATATCTACATAAGCCAGTAACAACCTCCGGACAGAGTTGATCACTTTGGTCATGTGGTATGTTATGTGCTTACGAATTCATAGGCTCCGAGGTTTATCCACCTCACTATAGAATGGCGATGTTTCATAATTTGTCGGTAATATGAACATAATTTTAGTGACAGGGAAAGAAGCAAAATATAAGAAATCATGTATAGTATTACGAGGATTTTGATATACATCATGGGTCTCAATAAAGTATGTAGAAATTTATGCATAGCCTTATGTTCAATAAATTTTTCAATTTTGAAGCACATAAAATCAAAAACTTACATACAAAGAATTAAGAGCTAAACTAGTCTCATATATAGATCAAGAAATCCTAAGGCTTTCTCAGTTCCAGAGGTTTAAAAAAATATTTATGTCTACAATAAACGCGGATAAATTGTTTAAGCAAATTCGCTGAAAATGATAAAAGTATTATAGTTAAACAAATAATTTGTGAAACTTAATTATATTAAACTGTTAAACTCAAGTATAGCCATCATTACAGCTACAATGCTGATTGACAGTATCATATTCAAAGTATTAGTTTTTCCTTTCAATTCTTTCGAAGCATGTCGTTATATGTTAAGTTTAAGGTATCCGACTACTCTAAAATTGAGAAATTTGCCAAAAACTGATAACATTGTATGATTTTATATTATAGGTCATCTTATTTTAGCTTTATAAAAATACCAAGTTTATTATTTTACGTTCTCTAGAACAAAAACTACAAATGTTTAGTTAAGCAGATTCCATTACTTTAAGCATGATGCCATACTTTAAAACACGTTTACTTGAGATGTGTTTTTTTGAATGCCAGCGATTGCTCATAATGTTTTGAAAAGAATTAACCAAAATTTTTAGCGTATGTTCTGTATAATAGTAGAAGTGTCTTAACCTTCAGATTTATCAATCACTGTTTTATTACAAATTTTACAGTCCTTATGTTAATATAAACACTGTTTTCTTAAGCAATTTCATATAATAACTAAGATATAGTGTTCTAGTTTTTGTAAAAAAGAAAATATCTCTTATCCTAAAAGTAATTTCGAAAATGAATAACATAGCAACACATTGGATTGAAAAATTGAAAATTTGTTTATAAACCTTTGGCGCAGAATGGGCCCCGTTTATGTAATTTTTTCCCATTTTAGTAATAATCATTTTTTTTCTTAATTTTAGCATATTTTTCTTAAAAGGTACTAAAATATTGTAAAAGCAACAAAAAATCCTAATATTTCCATTTTTTTTAAAAAGTTGTCGCAAGTATTCGGATACCTTTAACTTGAGGTTTGTTTCCACTCTTTCTCTATTTTAATAAAAATACTATTTTTTATAAGTTGCAGGTATTATTTTACTGATTATCTAACTCACATATGTATCAATTTTAAAGGACTTGAAATAATTCTTTTAATTTTTAAACATCGGCAACTACATAAATTTCACAATATGCGGAGGAAACTTCTAAATTACAGAGTAAATCCTATGCGAACTAGAACACAGATTGTACATTGTAATTTGAAAGATACATACTGCACTACAACATTCTTAATATATAAGATAAATATCAGTCTTGAGAACATATGTATTTTATAATGAGGTTTGTTGTAGAAATAGCCTAGGCTTAGCTTATAATCGAATGCCAGTGATTAGTAGGATATGTACTGCCAAACATTCTCTAATGTAGATTAGTACAAATTGAATTTGTAGTGTCAGACTGTATTTGACATTGCATAACTTTGCAGTGTTATATTAAAATGAATAATGAATAATATTTAATTTTATAAATGCTGTTTTTAAAAAACAATTAAATTTTCATTTTCAGATATGATGAAACGAGATTGTGCTTCATAGTCGAGAGTCCGAAAATTATTTTCTGCCTATATTAATATTAGACTAAAATAAAGAGTTGCTGGTAGTTAAAATAAGTTAAGTTGTAAGCCTTAAGACTCGCAGAAAACATTTCGGTAAAATGGAATACCAGTTAAGGTGTTGTAGTGTTGTTTGTCTCTTAGACAGCTGCTTGTTATTTTTCTTTTCTTATCTTATGTCTTGAGGTAAAAAGTCCTGCCAAACAAACTTCGCTTTAAAGCGACCTATAGTTGGGACACACCTGTTTCTACGACAGTCTCTTTTTCTATTCACACTAACACGTGGCCGTGCTACACATGTATGGAATGGAGTGTCGGCTATTGAGAGAAAGAAATATCAAGGATTGTATTCTCAGAGTCAAAAGTGACCGACCAATTTTCTTTGATAGTGGCAACGAGAGGATCACGGTACAAACTGGCTTTTGTATCGGAAGAACTAATGGTGGTAAGGACCAAGATTGAAGTTATCGAGTGTAGATCTGTGTTTCAACCAATCAGAAATTGTAAGAGGTATGGGATAGGATAGCCCAGGGGGATTAATCCTTTTTTACCATACGGTACTTATAAGTATAACTCACTTTAAAATTACATAGAATAACCATTTTTACGAATACTCTGAAGATACTTAGCAGGAATATTCTTTTAAATCCACTCTTCTAAGATATATGGCAGCACGGGTTCTTTGATGAGTATTGTAGTGGGGAAGGCGAATATAGTTTTATAGCAGAAATTGCGTTTTCAGCTGACATTTTGATCGGGTTGTGAAGATTGTCCTTTTTGTTCCTTAAGAAGTAGTTAGTGTCAAAAGGTATTTTTCAAGTATTTGTCAAGTATTTTTCTTTTTGTATGTTAGTGTTGACCTTAGAAAATTATTTGATTATTTATTTTAAATAAACAGTGCATATAATTGGTTTTGCAGTCGAATATCTTTAATTATTTAATTAGCTCTAACGGATTAATTTTCTCAAAGTTGAGTATTTTGTTCATGTATATCCCTTAATTTTCAATGTAGTGATTCAAAGAAATATTGCAGTAAATCATAATGCGGTAGAAAAAGGGTTTCAGAGACATATTGAAAAGGGACAGAGATATCAGCGATCAGGAAAATCTGTGAAAGGACCTACGAGGTGGTAGAAGAAGTGAAAGGTGTGGGAAGGAGCTCGAGAAAGAGCTCAACGTTCGACGATACAAGTGACTGATATATATACAGAGAGAGAGAGATAGAGAGGGAGTGAGAGAGATATGTTAATTTTCGCACTATAATACAAGTGTAAATTTATACTTTAAGTTTGAAAATAATAAGTAATATTAAAAAAAAATTAAAGTCACTTAGGTAAACAAAAACAAAAAATTTATTTTAGTAACTTTTTATTAAATAATTACAATTAATATAAATATGTTTAAACATACGACAGAATCACAATATTAAGTGGCAAAAAATATTTTAAATTAACATTAAAAACTTTGAATTACATTTTTAATAAAAGAAAAATTTTTAAGTAAGAATTTACCTTAAAACCAGTGAAAAAGGAATGCTAACGTTTAACTTGCATATGATTGTTCCGGTTAAGTTAAATCATCCTCACACAAATTTAACAAAAGGTGTTTTATCAAATAGTACTGCCATCTAGAGGGAAAATATCGACTGAAATATGTCTCCAAAACTATGTTAATTAATAAAATTTAATTATCACTTTAATAACTGAAAAAAACTGTATTAACATCAAGTGTCATCAACTACGAATTTAAAAAAGAATGTATTAGAACTTGAGTGAATGAATAAAAAGTATTTTATTAACGATTGAACATTTGAAAAAGATATATAAATCAATATATATAGGGAGAGTGTGAACTAATAGTAGGAAATGAAAAAGGGGATTTTACTTAATCTGTGTGATCCCTCTGGCTGCCCAGTAATTGAGTTAACTTGGGGTCACGACATCATAGTGGCATCATTCCAAAATAATTCACAGTGATTAAATTATGATGGATTGAAATCATTAATATGCTTTTATTTATTTTAATACATAAAGGAGGATGCAAATCTCAATTTTAATTCATGAGTTCTGAAATATAATATAAATGAAAATGAAACCAAGTAATCACTTACAAAAATCATAAAACAAAATAACGAAAGAAAATGAATTAAATAGGGCATGGATATGAAAGTGTATTTAACCTGTAAAGATTGCACACACGCACACGAACATAAAGATTTACACACATACACCACACACATGAAGATGTACACGCACACATATACACACTCACACTCACACAAACGCACACGCACATATATATATATATATACAGTCAACTCTCGATAATTTGAAGTTAGACGGACCAATGGAAAACGAATTATCAAGAGGATAGAGAAAAATTCTTAAAATACACGAAGTTTTTTAGTAACACAATTTAAATTAGAATCTTCGCAATAAAACAAAAATGTTACATATGTGTAAAATTCTTTTAAAGAATTCTTAAAAAGTACATATTTTACATGTATATTTTACAGAAGTTAACATAGTTTAGGGGCCGTGGGTAGCCTAGTGGTTAGAGCATCGGACGCCAGACCGTAAGGCCTGGATTCGATACCCGATGCCGCCAAATACTCACTGAGTGCAAACGGAGAACGTGCTCGTTAAATCTGTGGGTCCGAATGGTGTCGCCATCTATCGTGAACAAAATCGTGATGTCACCTTCAAGGGCTCAAAGCTTAGGCTAATGACAGACGTATCTCTAGCCCGTTGCCATGATGAACTTCGTGGGACTCAATCTGACTACGTCAGACAGGTGGCATAATCAACAACAACACAGAAGTTAAAATTTATGTATTAAAATGATACATTCATACACAAACCTACGCGCATCTTTTCTTCAAAATACCGGACCATTCTTTCTAAACATATGCGTAGCAAGGCGTACGTGTTAAGGGAAAGATATGGATGGCTGACAACAGGTGCGGTTAATCTACTGTCCACTTAAAGAAATAAAAACTATAAAAGTGTGTCTTTTCGCCTGAGGAATTGGAAAACACTAAAAAGGGTTATCGAATGAGCTAAGTTACAGGGGAGACACACAGAGACAACACAACGCAAAACTTGTAAGCTCCAACCTGTTTATCACAGGACGGCTCATGATAGTGAGAGTTCGAATTGTCGAGAGTTTTATAAGATAATTTCGAATTACAGCGTGTTGTAGTGTGGTCAGCCACAGATTTTACATCGAAGTATTGAGTGTTCCAAAACGCATTGTTTTAGTTCGAAATATCAAGAGTTTTTCTTGGGACTAATGATATAACTTCGAATTATCGAGATGTTCGTATTATTGATATAGTGTAAAATTAAGTTAAAACTACAATTGTTTTAAAATTAAATGATTAATCTAGAGTCTACTGATTATATGTGCATTGTAAAGATGTATTTATTTTGTGTATTTTAGTCGCAGCAATTAAACATTTGGAAACATGTCAAATCCTTGCATACTTGTGTAATTTTCAACATATCAAAAAGAGAATTCAACATTTTCTCTGTTCAAGCGCCAATCAATCAAGAGAAGGATTTATCTCTTTTGTACATATACACATAAGGAAAATGTAATGGGAAAACTAACCAAGTGTAGGAAAGTTACAAAAACGTTTTAGAAATTATATATCCAAAATTCTAACCGCTCCGTAAGCAACTAAGATATTCTTTTACTAGGAAATCCCCAGTATAATTCATTTAAGGTATCTGACTGGTTGCGAGAATTTTTTTTTAAAAAAATGGAGATATGTGGATTTTTTTTTTATTTTTAGCTTTGTTTAGTACATTTTTAAAAAAAAAATGCTAAAATTAACAGGAGAAAAAGAAATTAGTATTACCAAAATGGGAAAAATGGGTAAAAATTGACAAAAAATGAACAAATTTTAATTTTTTCCAGTTGCTATGTTATTCATTTTTCAAATGACCTTCAGGATAAGAGATATTTTCTTTTTTTACAAAAAATGGAGCACTTTATCTCGGTTATTATATGAAAATGCTTAAAAAAAACAGTGCTATATTCACATAAAGGGCTGTACATTTTGTAATAAAGCACTGATTGATAAATATGAAGATTAAAACAATTCTACTATTATACAAAACTTGCAGAAAAAAATTCAGTTAATTATGTTCAAAACTTTTTTTAGCAATCGCTGACCCCGTTTGATTATTTTCAAAGAATCACATTTCTAGTATAACACGTTTTAAAGTACGACATCTTGCTTAAAGTAATGGCATCTGCTTTTACTAAAACATTTGTAGTTTTTGTTCCAGTGAATGGAAAATGATAAACTTGGTATTTTTATAAAGTTAATAAGATAACCTATGAAATAAAATCATAAAAAACGTTGTCAATTTATGGCAAAATTCACAATTTTAGGGTAGTTGGATACCTTAAGGCGGATTTGTGAATAAATCTGTCAAAATATGTTTTAATCTTTTAATGCGAGAAGAAATGAGCCGCGTTTCAAGATAGATAATTTGTTATTAATATTTAGAGAAAAATATGTAAGATTAGAATTTTAAGTTATTACACGCGACATATCAATAGATTTTTATCTACTTTTATTATGGGTTTGTAGACAAAAAGTGTGAAATAATAAGTTTTTCTCTTTCGGAATCAAAGTCCCCCCCCCCTCAACCGATGTAGTGTTCAAAATTCATTTCTCTAGGTATATATAAGCTCCTTTTCTTTCTTTTCTTAATGTTGTTGGAGGTATAGTTTTAAAGAACACAGTAAGAAATTATTATGTTAAGCCCTTTATATGATTACTTGAAGACCTTTATTAAAATGTAATTGTAAAACAAATAGTTTTGTGTTTTTCGGTCTTTTCAAATAGATTCAAAATTTACAACAATGAGTATAACAAAACGTTGTATGCTGTATTTTTAGGTAGGCTGAAAAAAACATCCCAAATAACTCATCGATGAAAAATTTATAACCACGACAAATAATCTTATATATGAAAACTCTGCATCTAGATTTAATAAGTTTAGAAAAAAAAAACTTTGATTAGGAGTTTGTTTATTGCCTCTATATTTTAGCCTGAGCATATATGAACAATATATATATACCCAGAGTGCACTTTTCTGCTTACATCAAATTTCTTCCTTCCTTTAATTAAAAGGAAAAATTGGTGAAAGGTATACAATTTTAAAATGATTATCGGATGCTTTTCGGATAAAAAAGATATTATTTAAATAATATAGATCACCTCTGTAAGATTCGCCGGACTAAAACAAAACTATATAGGTTTCGCTGCCATCGGAATAAATAGAGACAGAACTGAACAACAATGGCGGAGGAAGCGAATGGCGGCTACGACCTGTAGCATGGACGAACTAATAGGGCTTGAAACAACAGTGTAATGTTTAGTATTAGTGAGTTTTAAATATTGTATTAATTGTGTGTGTTTTGTCAATTAAAAATAAATAAAATCTTTAGCCACTAAAGATGGATTGATTATTTGCGTTCCTGGTAGTGAATGAGAAATCTTCAGATTTAAATTAAGAGCCTACCATTATTACATCTCTTTAAAATTCCCAAAAAAGCACCACATGAGGACTTAGAAATAATAATGTAATATACGTAGATTAACAAACAAAATTAATCAATACGATAAAATTTCGGACTGCAGTGACATGTGCAGCTCCAAATCCCACTCCCTCTCGATTGTTTTAATATTGTTAAACTACCATAGCCCTAAACAGGTTACGAAAATAAACTTTGATGTTAAAAATGTCTAATTGCTCTACTCTTATAATTTACTTTTCTATTTTCTTTCTTTCTTTCGAAATAATATTTTTTGTATTAAAAAACTTTCTTAGATTAAAATTCACAGCTAAAAACAATATTTGTAAAATATCCTTATGATTTGTATCTAATCTAAAATGAAAAAATCTCTAATCATTTAATAACATCAGTTTCATTGTCAACTTTCCTGATTTTAAGAATATGAGGAAAGTGAATGCTGGTCATTTCAGGAAAGGTCTCTTTTTTCAATAATTCTCTTTTTGGACTAAGATTTCTTGTATTAAAACAATTACAGAACAAATGAACAAAGAAATGAATTAAACCTGTCAAATTTGTTTCTTTTCTTTGTATCACATTTGTGAACACACTCTCTTAACTGTCGATTAAAAGTTACGCATATCATCCAAGGCCAGAGGTGGATTAAGCGGCTGGCGGACCTAGCGGCCGCCAGGGGCCCCCGGATCAAGTAAGAGCCCCAAACTTGATGAACACCAGTTATGAATTAAGCCTGCAACAAAAAGATATTGAGTCGATATTGCAACCTCTATAATTTCCACGGATTTGTGTTATGTAACAACCCAAACCATCTTTGCTCCGTATATCTGCATTGTTGCAATTTTTACAAAATTTTCGTATGCGGTTTTTTTTTTTTTGCAAGTTTTATTTTGAATACAAGAATACTATTCAAGTCAACAGCCGTACTTAGTTTCTCTCGGATGCATCTTACACTCTGATGGGGAAAAATCACATCACCAAGAAAAAATTATTGTAGACTAATGAAACTTCGGCAATACATTTGTTTAGGTAACATATTTAATTGATTAAAGTTTCCAGATCATAAGTTAATGTAAACGCGAGAAGAGCAATTTCAAATGTGAAATGATGGTACTTTAAAAAGCGGCGTAATCACTAGAATTTTAAAAGCAAGCATACAAACGGGCATATAATGTGTCGTACAAGTACCAGATATCAGTTTGTGGGATGGAATTACTTCATGTTGTTCTTGGTTGGTCAGCATATGATTGTTTAACTCTGATTGTGGATGACCCTATCGTTGACGTCTTTTGATGTCCCATCTGTGCTCGATTAGAGAAAGATCTGGTGATCTAGAAGGCCAAGATAACTCGTTGATACTCTATACAGCATGTTGGGTTAAAACAGGGTATGAGGGCGCACGTTATTTTGTTGGAAAACAACCTTGAATGATGTTTTTCAAATGGCAGTGAAAAAGTTTGAATCACTAGACTGAATTAAAAGTTTGCAATAAGGGTATATGAATTCACCTTGAGAGTGGTCTTGGAATCAAAGAAATTTTTCTAGCGCCAGACCATAACTCTAAGTGCATACCCAATGTGTCTTGGCCGCAGAAAGGTTGTTTGCAGGCGCTGACTTGGAATTCTTCTAATCAGAATACAACCATCATTGGCACCAAGATAGAAACAGCTTTGGTTTGAAAACGCAACACATCACCATTCCGCTCTCCAAAGATCTATAATGTGACATCACTGAAGTCGCAGATGTCAGTGATTTGGAACTAATGGTATGAATGCTGCAGGGCGTCTGCCTGGGTGCTACCTCTGAAACGATTGACTTGTTAAAATTAACTGTGTCACTCTGGTGCAAAAAAAAAAAAACACTGTAATTTCTGCTGTAGATACACTACAATGTTCTCCAGCCATATGGTGAATAGGTGGTCTTCTCTGTCAGTGGTGACCCGTATGTGGTTGGATCATAGTTTTCTTGAGGTTATGTCTTCTCGGGACCACTTCGGCCAAAAACCTCGCACAGTGGATACATTCCGATCAAGTCTTTCTGCAATATTGCAGCTAGAAAATCCATCTTTTTTTAGCTCTCTTATACTACCTCGCTCAAACACAACGAGTTGTTGATAACGGCTTCTTCTTCTTCCTAAAATCATTCTGGACTAACTGCAGCTACAATACTGGGGCCACTTCCCTTTGGAAACAGATGGACAAAAATAAAACTTCTTCAAATGACTATGATTTGGAATACCATACTCCCTCTCCGGAGAATAAATGCTACAAGCAAATAATTGCAATAAATTGAGTGTGAATTATTAAAAGGATCTTCTCCACTAAAATCTCGTGAAATTTTTTTCTAAAATTTTAGAAGAGAATTTGGAAGAAGAAGCAAATGATTTATCATGCCTCTCGTTTCAAAAGGAAGCTGGATAAGCTCGCAGGCAGCAGAAGAGAAAATGATTTTCGGTGAAAGTTAAGGAGCTGGTTATGAATTTTTGAAAGAAAAAAAAATTCATGATGAAGTCATTTTTGTCATATGCGATAGGGCAAGAGCAGAACTATCCCGAAAAGCTGAGATTTATAAAACTGTTATAGAACACTTTACTGTACTTTTTGATGAGAAATTATGACCTGAAATTAAGAAGAAAACTACACAAAAACTAAAGGAAACTTACAAAGACGATATTGAATCCTTTAATTTTGACGATATGAATTGGATCAGTTTTTACTAATTTTAAGGGAAAACAAAGATACAATTAAGATTCCACTAGAAATTTATCGAGTCGCAAGAGAAATCCTAATGTAATGTACTTTTGTAAATATTTTTAACAATACCGATATCGAATGTATCAGGTGAGAGATCTTTTTCAGTTTTAAAGTGTGTTAAAAATTATTTAAGAAGCATTATGGGGCAAAAGACAAATTGAACAACATGACCATATTATATAAAGAACAAGATGTTTTGGACAAAATAGGTACTGCAAAAATAACTGATGAATTTGCCAAAGAGAAATTAATAAGTAAAGTTTCATAGCAAATATGTTAGCTCTTTAATAAAGTTTTTAAATACAGTTAAGATTTTTCTTTAGCCGTTTACTTTTATTATCAGCAAAACATTTTATTTTAGGAATTTGAGGTCAGAGAATTTTTTCGCTATTATAGTTTTTCGACTCTTAGTCCAAAGGACTCAAACTTTTACCTCCAGGGGCACCCAGTTACCTTAATCCGCCTCTGTCCAGGGCCATTGTTTTTCTCATAAGTGCGAGTATGCGGTGTACTAAGAGGAAAATAAAAGACATAAATAAGCAATTATTTCTCTGAAATAAGTAAATCTTTCACAAACATACACACACATCTGCCAAGGTGATTTTAGTTCATATCAAAGCCTTCGGAATAGTTTTACTGATAGCAGCGCAAATAAAAGGATCGCATTTAAAAACGTATAAATACGTCCAGGGCATTTAGCGCACCATTTGAGCGAGACGTATATATATATACGCTGATAGGAGTTAGAGCAAAATTGAAAGAATTACAAAGAAATGAAATAAATGTATCAAATTTGTTTCTTCCCTCTGTATTACTTTTGCGAACATTATTTAACTATATGGTTACATAAAAAATTGAAAAAAATTTAAAGAAAAAATTAATTATAAAATAATGTAAATATACAATACAATAAGCTAAATAATTTAAAAAAGAACATCAAATAAATAATTAAATAAGCTAAGCTCTGGAACTAAATAATTAATTTTCGAACATTTATCCGATTCAAGTCAGACATGATAAATCTTGTAGACAAAAACTAGTTTTCTAACTCATTTACCCGTCTAGAGCGATATATATGACGTAATTATATGTAATAAGACATGACGTTTACAAATTTCTACAAGAGAGACGATAAAAAGGAAAATATGTGTTCACTGTCTAGGAAAAGAAAGAAAATTGTATATAATGTAATTTGGATTACAGAAGCCTTAGAAAATATTAAATAAGGATTTTTTTTTGAATTTAAAAACAAAAGGGAATTTCAGAAAAATTGGCAAGATGTTCATATTTGGCAAAGATATGATAACCTCGTAAGAAATTGTGTTAATAATTATTTCCCCTCTTAAAAGGTTTTATTATTAATAAATAATGGATTATATATAATGCACGCGCTTGCTCAAAATAAATGTGAAATTTAATTATTGTGTATCTATTAATTCTGAAATCTTGCAAGAATTAATTCTCAATTCCATATAATTACCACTGAAATATCACCAGCAGCTATGGTTAACAATTATTTTGCTCACATTATTAAATCATATTCTACCGTTAAGATAAACATAAATGAACTATTAGTAATTGACATGCAATGCCAGTAACTTCTTCTAATTTAGTATTCATTAAATAAATTCATCCCATTCTATAATTGCTTAGACATTTGCAAATTTATTGATTCTTAAATATGGGTAATTCCATGGCAGATTCTTTCTTGCGAATTACAGGAACGATGAACATGGGGATCGCATTATTTAATATAATAAATACAAACATTATTGGCTGTTCAGGAAATCTTAAAATTCTTTCATAAGAAAATTTGTAAAAGCAATCAAAGCAACTACAGCTTAAAAGCCTAGAATAGATAAAGGCTGTTTAATTCAGAATTTTTCATGAAATATATAAATTTTTACATGTTCTTTTTTAGATTTTAAACTTGTATAATAAATTTAAACTATTAATGATCTAAGAATTATTGCCGAGATAGCGATTTTTCAGTTTTTTTATAAATGTTGAACATTTCTAATATGCATTTACTATTTCATGCAATCATTCTCAGGATGTACATTTCTATAACTGAAAATTTTTTTAGCTGATTTCAATGTATGTATTTAAAAAGATTATTATTTATCACAAACAAATATTTGTATAAAATACACATTTAATACAATGTGTGTTTTAAAAATTCCTTAGGTAGAATCTTCTAAATTGGAAAATTTATATATATTTTACTGCATTTCTAAGAATAATGCTCTTGACAGTAGCATGCGTACTCCACAATCTTCAACATTGTAACGTATGTGGAATATATATATATGCTTAATTTTTTATAATGTCTTCAACTATATAATATATTTACATTGGCAATTTTTATAAATACTTAAGAATGTTTATCAAAAATAAAATTTCTTTCATTGTATTGCTTCATTTTTTCTTAGTTCTTAATTAAAATGCGAAATCTAATTCTAAACATTTCTATATACGAGCTCAACATTTGCGGTTTCACACCAGACACCCAAACCACATCTTCCAACTCCAAATATTCCCAACAAAGTGATTTGGCGTTGAAACTTTTCCGAATTGGCGACCGCCATCCATTCCGACAACCCTTGTGAATAATCTTCCTCCAGCGAAAGGGGAGGCTAAGGATCAACGGAAAAGCATCTCGGATGCGGAGAGGGTGCAAGAGTTTTCATTCGGTGGGATGTTAGCACAGAGAGATGACTTAGGAGAACCATGTGCTTTGCCCCGAGCCATGCCTTCCCAATGAGTACCACCGTCACTCACTAACGATGATGGCTTTGACCAAAGGCCTTTGGCTATTTTTCTGGATGGTAAGTCTCTGCATCTTGTAATCAAGAAATAGTGGTCAATAAGTTTGATCTCCGATGCTCTGAAGGAGTTAGGATTAGGATTTTGTTATTAGATTGGGGCAAAGATATTAGAGTTAGTAGAGTGTTGATGGCAATATACACAGACTATATAGGAGAAGATTTATTATTTCGATAAACTGAAGTACTCGTAAATTTTCAGAAATATTTCCATTGATTCATTTTATTTTCTTAAATTAAAAATGCTAACAAGAAAGCAGAATTTAAATTGAACATTTATTGGTTCGTAACTAATTATATTCTGAATTAAATATTACGTTGAATTCATAATATGAAGTACAAAGATTCTCTAATTTTTTTTAAAGATAGTATTAAATTTAAAATGTACGTAGCGTAAGCTAAGTCTAATTACAAAGATTGCATTTTCTTTTAAATCAAAGTGAATTTTTTTCTCTTTTAAATAATAGTTCAAGAAATTAAAACAAAATTAATTAATTCAATTAAAGCAGCACACAATGATTCAATGAAGTAAATATATTATTTAATATAATGCATGTATTCGAATTTTAATCATAAAAAATATATAAATTCTTTTCTGCATAAAATAGAATAATATGTTAAAAGAATTTAAGATTCAAATTGTATAGAACATTCATTTCATTTCTCTTTTTATATCATATCTCCTGTTATGTACTGCATACTAATAATTATTAATAGTGTATTAATAATTAAATAATGTACTGGATCCTTATTCGGATATTTTTTTCTTTGTACTATACACAAAACAATACTTATTTGAACTGGGTTATAACATTTTGATTTTCTTAATGCAACTTCTGCATATCATCTGTTTTAAATTAATTTTAAAAAAAAACACAAAACACCCTCTGCTACGTTCTTTGAACGAAATCATTTTATATAAATATCGTAATTAATTTGACTATATTATGTTTATAAAAAAGTCTACAGGGTAAGACTTTTTATTTCAGTAGCAGATGTATAGATTTGTACGAATAAGAATTGTAATAATCGAATTTTCGTTAATTATTTTTTTGAAATGTATTTAAAATATATCTTCTACACGAAATATAAGAAATTATATTATTATAATGTAACACGCTGAAATGTATGGATTCCTTTTTGTAGTAAACTCATTTTTTTTAATAATTAGTGCGATTGTTTTATAGTACGATTAAGTGTTGTTATTACTTTGTTTTTCGTCTAAATGCCCATCATTTATCTGTCTTTTTTCAGAATTTTCGATGTAACTACAGAAAAGCAAACCGCTTTTTATTTGTAGAAATCAATTAAAATTGTAAATTATCTTTGTTTTATGTTACAATAGTTTTTTTTAAAATTTTATCTCGAATCAGATATTAAAATTTTGCTTTGTTGTAAAAATTCTGTAGACATTTTTCAATAACTTTTTGTGAACCCTTTATGTATTTTTCCTGATTGAAGTTATATGGCGTAACTGAGTTCAATGATTTGCGTATCAAGTTTTACGTTCCATTTCATTCCATCGTTTTTTAAATGCACGTTTATGCTTTTAATTTAAGCAAAAGTTTTGGATGACAGAGTAACATAAATATGCTTTAAAAGGAAATCTAATGTTTAATGAATGAAGATTCGAGGTCACATGTCCATGGCAGTAACAAAAAATGTAATATTGCGCAACTAATAACTAGCAGATGCTATTTTTAAAGATCTCAACTTCAGAAAATACATCAATATGAAGAAAAAAAGGAAAGAATTTTTTAAATAGTGACATGAATTCATTTTCTAGGCAACTAAAATATTTCTATGTGTTTTATATCGCTTAAAAATTTGTTACATTTATACAATTCTTCCAAAAATAAATCGTAATTAGTTGAGTAGATTAAATTTTAAAAACAGAAGACACAACAGTTTTTATGCATTAGATTAAACTGTTGTTGAACTTTGTAAAAACATATTTAAAAAAAATGAGGTATAAAATCAAAAATTTGTAAAAATATTACCTGGTGATTTCCTCATTGAGGAAGAGATTCAAATTTAATGGTAACGGGAAATAATAACAGTCTTGCTTCCACAGCATTTTTAGAATGCATTATTAGACTAACTTTAATTAAATTAAACATATAATAATAAAAAACTAAAAAAATATTTAAAAAATTGTAAAAAAATGAACTGAATCTGTCAATATTTATCTAAGTAAGCAGATCAATTTTTGTTAAACCTTTGATAACAAATATGTAAAGACGCATGTATTTTTTGAAAGTGATATATTTTTCCAATAGCACTTTTATATGTTTGAGGCAGTTTTTCGAATAGTAAGAAAAATTATAAGCAGCATACTTTATGCTTTCAATATTTTTTTTTTCAATTTTAAGCGCGAAATTTTGATTTTGAATTCACGTTAGGATTCTCTTTGTGTTTTATTACATTGACAAAGGAAAGGCATGATATTTTCAGATGTATACATAAGAAATCTACTATCTAAATTTTTTAAAAAATAATTTACTAAAGAAATATTAATAAAGTAAAATATTATTTTTAGGACAGTCACTTTTCACGAGTAAGATGAAAAAAACAAACAATTTATGTGTTTGTATATGAAATAAATCTTGGCAAGGTATATTACGCTCATCCATTTTATTCAAAGGGACAAAAAAAGTTGAGAAAATTCTTGCATTGGGAATTATTAGTTTCTCTCTTTTTTGCTTTATTTGTATTCAGAAACCCATTTTAAGATTTTTTCGTTATAAATTTTGTACTTGGTGTTTTTTTACTTTTAATTTATTTTCTAGATAGGTGAAATGTGGCTTTAGAAAATAATGTTTGAGATATGAAAGGGTATTTTATATTACTGAATTTCCTTTTTATTGCTTAACAATTTCGAAGACATTTAATCTTCTTCTCATTGTACATTTTAAAATTAAGTATAAAGACAAAAGATTTCTTGAGAGAAATTCCTTATTAAAAAAATAATATTAACATTGGATTCTCTAAGGTAGTGCGCAAAACAGCTGCAGAAAAAAAGTAAGTCTTTCAAAAAAAAGTGAAAACTTCGTAAGCTTTGGATGTTATTTTGGAAAGTTCGGACTTTTGTAGATATTTAAAACGGCAGAGAGTTATTAGCATGTTTTCAATTCTCTAGTTCATTATCATTACAAAAATTACTTCAAGAATAATAGAATTTATATTTTTTAAATACTATACGGTTTTTGAAATGTTATTTCAATAAGCTGTTAAAAAAGTAGCATATATTTTCTACCAACCAATAAAATTGTTACACTGTTTTCGAAGGATGACTCAATTGATAACTTCAAGAAGCAAGTATCTATAGCGGAATCGAATAATGCAGGGAGAAGAAAAGGCATCTCAAACTTTGTGTAAAAGGAAAGTTATACAATGTAATTCCCATTTGGAAATCGTATTTAAAACTAACTGGCTGAGAGACGTTGCCTTATGCCATGTAAAAAAAGAACTAACTGCCAGCAAATGTCGAAATTTGATATCGGAATAATTATGGCTTGTTAACCCGGAAGCAGTTGCGCACTGGATACTAATGTTAGTAGTCGCACGGGGTGAGTCACCCTAATCCTTTTTTTTATAATTATTTTTTATTGTACACGATAAAACACCTTCTTCCAGTGTATAATTTAACTAAGAACAAATATATTTATACCTACTTTTAAGAACTTTCCAATTTTTCTTTGATATTTTGAGAAAAATCCGATCAAACTGAACTAAAAAGTTTCAAATGTGCGTGACTTAATTAAAGTACACAAATCACATACACTTTTAGCTAAGATTACAGGAATGATATTTACAAGCAAAAGTGTCACATTTTGTTAAAGTTATTGTAGTTTTACTGTCCTTAGATGGACAAAAAGAATATTGATCTTTTTCTTGTTTGTGTCATTTTGAAAGGCGCGATGTGTCTCGTTGTACGCTTCATTCATTTTTTCTTTTTTTTTCGATGAAATTCTTTCAGAAGCATTTGAAAATCCTCCTTTCGATTCAAACCTTTCATGCTCATCGCTTTTCTTAAATTTACTTACGCTATCATGATTAATATTCATTATTTGATCAGGTTCTTCTCTGGCTTGATCAATTTCTTTGTCCGAAATTTCAGCTTTTCCAATTGAGATTGTAGAAGACCCTTTTTTTAATATCCTATTAGCATACATTTATAAACCCCAATGAGTCGTATAACACACCAAAAAAAACCATGAAATCGCTCACAGGGTGAAATGTAGCCTGTTCCTGGAAAATATTTTGGAAAAAAAGGGGTTACGCGGGGAACTGAGTCACCCAAAGTACCTTAAGTTTATAAAAAAACGTTTGCCTCTTCCAAAAACGAAGGAGATATGCAATATAAATACATTTTAGTTCCCATGAATATCGTCACATAGGAGGATACTGACAAGGTCATTGGTAACAAACAGTTTTTCCAAGTATAAAGATTCCGTGAGCCTGGGGTTACTCTATGCACCACGTGACCACTTCGGTGGTTAACACTACTGTAGAAACCCATCAACAGATTTGCAAACAATGACAAAATGGTTGAAAGTCATCCTTATAGACGTGTCTCTCCTTCGCACATGTTGCGCCATATTAGATATATCCTCGTTGGGAGGCACGAATACACTAGGCCTGCTTGCATTACATGTCATACTGGGTAGACTGAACTATTTTTAATGGTATGAGCAGCCATTTTATACACGACCTGAGCCTATTTGAGTCTCCTAATAGGTAGTTTGATCTGTTAGAGTAATATATCTCTGGTATCAGTACCGGTTTATATGCCTTATATTTAATTTCTCGGAGAGATTGTCTTTCAAAAAGACAACGAAAGACTATTTGTTGTCCGTCTTGTCCTGACCAACGTCGTCGCAAAGAGTGTTTGAATGTTGCCATGACCAGCATGTTCCCCAGACCTTTCCCCCATTAAAAATATCTGATCAAGGGTTTTTGATTATATCGCCGCTACTGCTCTCCAGCCGTTATGATTGATGAAGTATAAAATAGACGTGAACATGAATGGAATGAATTTCTCGTATGTGTAATTCAGTGTGAGTTCAACTCGATGCCAATTCAGGTCAACGTCTCTTTAGCCACCCCCTTAATTGAAAATGTGACTACTTCTTTAGAATCTATATACCTCTACTTTTCCAACAAATTTAATCACATTTACTTCCTTCTATGAGTAAAGTAGATTGTACAGCTTTAGCAAGTTTCACCTTAATTTCTGGTAATTTTCGCAATTTTAATGGCCAATAGTATATGTGTGTATATTAATATTTCTCAATTTATTATCAAACGCTTGCTTATTCTTTTAAGAATATTTAATTTAACTAGGAAACATTTAATTTGAATTTGAAAAAACTAAATTAGCTTATTGTGACATAAGTTATGAAGTTAGAGTGTTTTCTGTCCATGATTACTGTTATGCAGTATGTAAATATATAATAAACAATAATATATACTAAACTGCTGTCTATATAAAGAAGCAAAGCAAAAATAGGGGTCTATAACCAAAAATAAGTTAGCAACAGTAGTATAGTGTTAGCATTAGGAACAAAGATTGTAGGTTTAAACATTGTTTTCAGGCCAACCAAACTTCACCTGCAATTATACGGATAAATAATACATACATACATTCACACACTCACACACACATATATATATATATGTGTGTGTGTGTGTATGTGTATGTATACAAGATGAAATACATATATATTACTTTCTTTAAACCTGCAATCCTGGTTCATAAGGTCAGGAGTTTGCTATAATACTACTGTGGCTAATACTTTTTACTATCTTGAATAGTTATTTTAGGTTTATAACTATTTTGTATATATTTATGAATTATATGAATATATATGTATTTATGCTATAGTATACTGTGGTAAGACTTTATATTATCATGACTATAGTTATCTTAGGTTTATACCTATTTTGTGTATATTTAGATTATATATATATATATATATATATATGCATCTTGTCGTCTAGACTCCCGAAAAGCTAGCAAAACATATATTAGTGAATACTAAATGAAATCGTGAGAAAAATAATAATATTAAATATACCATTAACTATATCCATAGACGCATCAAAACTTTTACGTCACCATCATTATCACTACCTCCATTTACTAAATATGATAAATCCAAGCCAAACATGCCAATTTTTTGCCACTCATTACACCAATCGGAACAACGAATCATTCATATCACAGTATTGACGCAAATGATTGTACCACTCAAGATTAATGAATACCAAAGAGCGATTAATAATTCCTTGTAGGATTTTCTGACTAAGACACATCAAAAGGTACAAGAGGGGGATGTAACAAACACAGTTCCCCAGGGAAAAGTCCCCACAGGGCTCCGTTCATTTTTCATGAGCGCGAACCTCTGACTACTTCGATCGGTTCGCAGACAGTTGATGCAGTTTGGAAGGTTAGAGTAATAATTGATGTTAGTAATTGTGTGTGCGTCACTGAGCCTACGAGAGTTTGGGGGGTGAGGGAGGAAATTGAATTGGATTATATCCGAATGTAGGGGAAGGTTAGAGAACAGTTCCTATGTACTACGCTCTTTTAGTTGAATTAAATCGAATTGGAATATATCTATTAAAAATGTCAATATTTGCATCATAATCTAGTTTCTAATTTTATTTATTGTAAATATTCGGCATTGTGTGTGAGAAGGAAATGGTAACTTATTTTCTTCTTTTTAGTTAAAGTATCCGACTGTGTTCGGAGCCACGATTTTGTAAAAGCGAGCAAACTAATTTATATATTTTTTAAATTTAAGCCTCTTAGATTAGAATACACGTATAAAGTTGTTTTAAGACTATTTTTGCAAAAAAATTTATTTCAATGGAATATTTTGGCAAAAAATTAACATATATAAAATCGGGTTTTCAAAACATTTTCCTTTTATGAAAAATGATTCTATAATAATAATATTTTGCCTATATATAGCGCAGACCTCTGTAAAGAGGCTGTGAACTAGAAATTTTTAATTATATAGCTTAGAAGGGGTTTTATCCATATTTTAGTAAATCACAGTGAAGAATATTTAACAAAAAACACCGGTAATTATTTCTGTTGGCAATTACTCTGAAAATAATGTGAATTTTTCAAAACTCCTAGTTCAGGCTCACTGGAGATATCTTAGTTTATATAAGCAAAGTATTATTATTATAGAAGCATTTTTTAAAAGGAAAATGTTTTGAAAATAGATAATTCTAAATTAATTTTTTACCACAATATTGTTTTTTAATATTTTTATTGTAATACTAATCTTAAAAAAGTTTTATGCATGCATTTTAATCTAATTAACACTAAATATTAAAAGAAACATTCATTTACACTCTTTTACATAATGGTTGTTTCAAACGTAGTTGGATGCTTTAATTTCTAAATTCCAGTTTTTAGATAAATTACATCTTAAAAACTAATGTACAGTAAAACATGTTTTTGTACAGTCCTTTTTGATACAATTTTATTCTTGTACTTTTTCTTGCGCAATCTTTTTCTTATGAGGTATATGAATTTCAACTGCTTTGTCACCACTGAAATGTTTTCTATCAATGTACGTATATACATTTCCCCGACGCTCTGGTCATTAGTCATAAACAGTCACTCGCCAATAAACGTTCAATTGCTTTCTCTCAACTCACTAGCAGCACGTGCTTGATTGCAGGCGAAACTGTTCATGTCAGTGATATTATCAATAATTTGTTAGATTATGAAGACGGACAAAAAGAAACGGATTCTCTTTGAAAACGGAAAAAATGTTTAAAAGGATCCAGATTTCCAACTAATCGTAAAAGAATTTTCTTAATTTAGATACCAATTCCGAAGGAGTTTGAAATCCCCCCCCCCAAAAAAAATGTTTCAATCATGCGTATCATGTTATTGTGACATAGACAAACAACTAATCATCGTCGTTATAACTTCACTTACTTTATGGTGCCAAAAAATAAGTCAATTGAAATTGTTTCTTCAAGTAACGAAAACGATTTTAAATAAATTCAGCCGTCTATCCGGTATAGTGGTTAGTGACGTTCACTGCAGTGCCGTATGGCCTGGGTTCGAATCCCGGAGAAAGCATGGATGTATGCATTGTAATCCTTCATGACTTTAAATTCCTTCGTTAATATGCGCTTCATACTTACTTCTATAAGTCCCCAAGTGATACTTTGTGGTGCACGGGCAGTTCTAAATAAAAAAAAAATTAATTTTCACAGGAAGAAGTGCTCTATGGATTACGACGAGAAGCAATGAATTATGAGTGAGTGAGTGAATATTAACGTCCCACTGCTCAGCTACACGAGGGCTTTTTGGGGACGGTCTGCGTAATTTTGAACCATGGTCAATGGACGTGGACGGCACCTGAGCTGGCGACCCCCTCTCCTAACTACCACACCACACCAATGGGAGGACCTTTGAGCTCTCGATAGATTTAACGTGCATCGCTCCCCTACACGGCGGGTCTTCAGTGGTACTGGGATCGAACTCATGACACACTAGCCACGATCCGATGCCTAGACCACTTGGCTACCGCGACCACAGCAATGAATTATGTCTGTGCGTTGTGAAAACTTCTCCATGTATACAATGAGAAATTGTGTTTTAAAAATGTTTCCATGTGTAATTGTGTTATTTAATTTGCTTAGAACCATTTCTCATAAATATCGTAAATAGTTGACGCATTCCCTAAGTGCGATTTTTTTATGAGTCCTTCTCCAAAGCATAAAAACAAATTTCTGAAGTATATCGACAAAGTTATTTATAATGAGTAGTTATATATGAAATTTTCGAATATTTTTTATGCGGTTCCTATGTACGGCAAAAAACAGGTCTTATTGAATAAGTATAAAATATAACTTGATATAGTTAGAAATCCACCACTTACATATAAAAATGTGACGTTTTCACTATCGTATTGAACACTTGGACATCTTAATCTGCTTTCAGTCGTTGAACGGATGATGAAACATTTTCTAATTTCAATTGCCCATTTCAGTGACTTTAATACTTAAAGCGACAAAGTGATTAGCAGCAACAGAAACGTACAGACTTAGACAACTCACAAAAGGATTCCTTATTTACATTAGGGAGATCTCAGCTTTTATACTTTTCCCAACCGGAAGCTTTGAGAATCATATGATTTCCGTTATCTAATGTACTGATTAATGTAGAATGAGAGGTTGATGCAATATTGCATCATACTATTTTGAAATGTGCCAATGTGTAAGTTTTTTCAGAAGATAAAGTTGTGGCTGAAAAAATATTTTTCTTAAGGGACTTAAGAAAAATACATTTTCAGATAAGGTTCTCAGGTAAATTAAAAGAATTAATTCTTACATGGAATTTTCAGGGTCCCAGACACCACTATAAAATAAATAAAGTTCTTTTGAAAGAAAATTTAAATTAAAAATTGTAGTATATGTAATGTGCAATTAATTTCACACTGATAATGCAATTCAGCATTGAAAAGATTTTATGTACGGTTCATATTCAGTTTTCATTAAGTAAAAATGCAAGTACTTAAACTTTATATACGAAATGAAACGGATCAATTAAAGAAATAAGATTGCAACGCAATAATGTCGCAATATGAAATATCGAAATCCCTTTGGCGTAAAACTAGCCAAGATGGTTGACAAATTACTTAAAAAGAATGTTCTAAAATGAACGTGCAAAAAGCAATCACCGTAACTGTATTAAAATGCTTCATGTTACTAAACATATTCTAAGACATGAAACATATTCTATTCAAGAAGTCTGTATCAAACAAATCAGTTCAATATTAGTTCTATGTTAGATATTCTATTCCTAAATAACTCACATATAAATATTTAGTGTATTCACATTACTATCATATATATTTTTCCAAGAAAACAACTTCTTCGTCTATCTAACTATACATATAAATTTATTATGTAATACAATATCTATAATTACATTTACACATATATACATTTATGTTCCATTCATACTCGTAATGCAAAACTATCCCTAATCAGTACAGAAAGAATTTCTGTATCATCCTCCGTCTCAGCAATATCAGTTTTTATCAGATTAGAACTTAAATAAGAAATTTAGACCTTAGAATCTATTAGGTTTAGACCTTCGTCCTTAAATCCTGAACGTCATTCATGGCTTTTAAATGATGATGCAATTGAATTCTTCAGAATTGTATAACTTGATTCCCTTAAGAGATTTATAATTCTTTTTGCTTAGACTGAAAATGTATTACAAATAAATTAGTGTCTCATATTTTGAAAATTAGTGGTAGCCAACCTAAAATTTTATATATATGTATAAATCAAGCAGAAATTTCAGCTATCTTACAACGAAAATAAAAATAAAAAGCGCATTGTCAAAGAAGGAAAAAGTACAATGACTCTCGAATCATAAATTAATGACATCATATTTTAGAATATTATTTACAAAGCAAAATATTTCTCTTATTATCTTAAAATAATATGAAAATCTCTTTATGAAACAATAATTCATTATAAAACAGAATTACTGCTAGAATGAAGCTCAAATTATGGAAAAATATTACTAATTCTTTATACAAGAAACGATTTATTATTCGCTTCTATTGAGCAACTACCAAAACTCATTCGAAACCTGTTCCATTATTTATTTACACATTACTGTCATGGAAACAGCTATCAATGTCAAACAATTTGGTTTAAGCAAATATAGCTAATAACTATTTAAGGAAACATATGGAATTAATTTTCGAAAGGCATTTTGAGAAAGCAATTAGGTATCACAATTTCCAATGCGTGTACACATACGGCTATGTTATTTACATTTATAATTTTTCATTAATATGGCTTTCAGAAAACTTATTTAGTTCTCCTATCATAGAGCCTTTTCTAATAGAATCTCGCATTTGTTTCATAATTTAATTAACATTCTGTCCTTTGCAATTAAAACGTGCGTTTATTTGAATCTCATAATTAAATTTTATTATCTTCGTTTTTAATTAATTCAAAGGTAAATAAAAATGTTTTTTTTTTTAAATTAGGTTGAATGATCTTTGGTTAACTTAAAAATGTATCGCTTCTCTGAAATTAAGTTTCAAAATAAACGGGAAATTTGACATATATAACTGAAATAAATATATTAATCAAAGATATGTTTATGTTTTTTTTTCTTTAAAAAGGGTTATATTTACGATGGTGACATAAAAGCACAGTGGCTGAGAGGTAGTGTATCGCCAAGTCCGCGAGTCAAACCTTCAGTGGGTCCATAAATGAGTATCAAGTTGTGCTGGGGAACTAAACGGTAGGGATTATACGGTATATATAATGTACTAATATACACTTCCAATTAGTAAAAAAAATAAAATTTTAACTGTTTTTTTATCTTTCCATTTAAATTTGTTTCCTTTTCAATTACATTTTAGTTCATTTTTATTTTTTTCTAAAAAAATATTTAAATTTTTGAATAAAAAATAAGGAACAGTTAAAACCAAATATTCAATAGCAGGGAAATAAAACAATTTCCCATTGATGTATAATAACACTGTGTCCAAAGAAAACAGAAACAGGTACAAATTAACAGAAATGGCTAAGCAGCGTATCTAAATTCGAAATGTAATAAGCCTTTGAGACTGCATTGTATTAATTATTGACAAGTCCCTTTCAGAGAGTCGTGCCCTCACTAAAAAGAACAATCTTCATTTCTTCTATATTTAGTTTTAAAAGAAAAAAATGCTCACAAGAGCACAGAATTGGCTGGAGCACTGAAAAGAGTCTCGATTTATTTTTCTAAAAGCTTTTCCTGATTGTCTGCAACATCTCTCGCAAATTTACTTTCTCGAACGCTAGAAGCGATATCGGGTTTTAGTAATTTAGGGATTTAGTTTCTCTTCGAAGTTTGGTTTTTCTTTCCTTTTTTGTTCTCGTTCCCCCCTTTTTGGTGCTGTTCCGTGTGTTGTTGTTGGGAAGTTTCCCCGGAAAATAATTGGAAAAGTGCTGGGCAATTTTTCGCAGTCGAATATATCTGGAGTTCTTAATGAACATCAGTGGAAAGGTCTGGGTAATTTTTGGTAAAAATTTATTCTACAGCTTAAAATGGTTAAATCCTTTTTGTTGCAGAATTTATACTCTAAATGGTTATCAATTAACTCGCATGGGATTTGAGTGTGTTTTTAATCAAACCAAGATCTACGTTTTAGTTTTGAATAATCTAGAAAAGGGTTTTTTTTAATTGTAGTCAGGCAGGTATTGCTAAATTACCTATATTTTCTACGTATTATTTTATAAACGTATTTTTTGCTTTTAGAGGTTTACATTTTTATTTTGTATAAATCAAATGTATTTTTGTACAGAATATTAAGAATTGTGAAATAGGCAAAATAGTTTATCTTTGGTATAAATTTTAACATTTTTTATAAAGCTATGATATGAAGCAACTGATAATGTAAACATGCTTCAGAATGATATTTATGTACAGATGAAGAAAAATATTAGCAAGCAAGAGCTTAATTCATTTCTGTTTTTTAAATCTGCTAAAACTATAAATTGTTATAGAGATATTAATGTTGTATTAATTTCTCATAAATGTGTTCTTAATTAAGAAAAAGAGAAATTATTCTTTAAGTGAGATTATGTTTAAGGGAGAAATAAGGATTATTTTAAAGCGAGAAATTAAGACTTTTCGAACTGATCTTTCTCAATAATTATGATTAATTTTAGATTTTTCATAAAATATCAATCCCAAATCACAAACTCTTAAAAAAATAAAATCCTTATTTTGTAATAATTTTAAAAAAATACGTCGTGTGCATTTAAAAATCCTTCTCTCTTACTAAGTAATATTTTTATGGGATTTGTGTGGTTGAGTGTGTACCAAAGTAATTACATGTTGTTGTTGTTGTCGTGTATGACAGAGTGCAAAGGTGTATATAACAAAATAAAGATGCAGTCAAATATTGCCAAAAGTGTGAATCACTGCCGTGGCAACATCAATGGCACGATCCGAGTATAGGATTTCCATGCTGCAGTCATTGTCTATTTTAAAAAGGGCACCAGCAATGGAAGGACAGCTAAAAAGGTGTTTGGGATCCAGTTGCTTGCCTGGGCAGTGTCTGCATTCCACATATGACCCGGATCCATCAGGCGGAATCTTCATGCGCTTAAAATGCTTTGTCCTTAGTCTGGTTATTGTTGTTGTATTTTCTCGGCTATAATTTAATTTTGGCAGCTAGAGTTTTGATCGTGGAAGTAATTACATAGCACGAAGAAACAAAATTTACCTGTGTATCAAAAGCAATAATTCATAATCGAATATTACATGATATTCATTGAATTAATTCTACATATATTAATACGATGCTATGAAATGGAATATTTAAGAAAATGATAAATATGTAAATGAACAAGAACTGGTCAAATTATATTGTTAATGGAGAGAAGAGACATGAGCATATGCTTCATTATGTCTTTTTCGAAGTTACGCACCATTTAGATTACTATGCAAAAGATGTTTACTTAGCGTGCAGTAAAACATTAAAAGAACATTAGCACAACTAAGAGATAAATATTTTTATCGGATATTTATGCTGGTTAAAACGTTTATACGTCTTTACCCTGAGTCTTTCTTTGAAAGGTATTGACTAGAAAGATTTTTGTAAAACAATAAAACAAATGAGATAAGATATTTTGAAAAAGGCTTTCTTACACAAAGCATCAACGAAACATGTACAATCTAGATTCTTTTTCAAAGAAAGTAGTTATTTAAGTAGTTTTGCAGACATCTCATTTTATGCATTCTATTATACAAATGTATTATGATATACGCATTCGTTTCAATATTTCTTTTTGAAAAAATGCAGACGTTAAAGAACTAGTAATTTATTTAAATATAACTTAATCACTTAATGACGTCTTTGCATAAATTTAAAAAAAATAATTCATATAAAAACAAAACTGCAGCGTGATTTAAAATTTTATTAATTAAAATTGCGAAAGAAATGTTTTCTCTTTTATTATAGCAGATTTTATAAATTCAACTTAAAACGTTCGGAATAATTCAGTCTGGAAAAATATTTATTTTTGCAACCAGACATGAACTGTTTTTTTATTATTTTTTAACTGAATAAATATTATAGTTCAGTTAAAATAAAAATTTCAATTGCACTATTTCAAAAATCTTTTATTTTTGTTTCCTCTTATTTAATATTCCTAATTGTCTGAAGAAATCAATTAGTAAAAAAAATTAGATATCTTTATTTCGAAATTTTTTTAAAGTATTTAACAAAAACAGACATTTTGAAGGCATATTTATATATAAATTAAAGAAAAAATATTAAAATACAAAGCCGTTATTTTTTTTAAAAATCAGATAAGCTAAAATAGCATAAAGTTAAATATTAATTTTGTATTTTCCATTGTGACTTTCAATTATGCTCTAATTTTAAAAAAGCTTTCTATATTTGGAGCCATGATTTTTAAAAGACATATAAATGAGTCTTTTTTTATATACTTTGAAGCCTGAATTAGAATATGCACATAAAACTATTTTAAGAATACTATTGTAATAAAGAATCCTTTTAAAAATCTAACTGTTTGGCAAAAAAAGATAGAAATAATGACATATTTTCAAAACATTATCTTCTTATGATAAATGCTTCTATGATAATATTATTTAGCCTATATATAGAGATATATCTCTAAAGAGACTGAAATAACATTTTTGAAATTTATGTCTTATAAATGGGTTTATTCATAGTTTAATACATCAGAATAGAGGGATTTCTAACAATGTAGGCCAGCTATTACTTCAACTAATAGTAACTCTGAAAATAATTGGAATTTTTAAGAACTCCTAGTTAAAGATCTGTATAGAAGTCTTCGCTATATATAAATATAAGCAATACATTATTATTATTATACAAATAATGTTCATGAAAGGAGAATTTTCTGAAAATGTGTCATTCTTTCTCCATTTTTTGCCTAAAAATTACATGCAAATAATGTTTTATTGCAATAATATTCTTAAAATATGTTCTTTTTTCTCCTAATTCACAGATGACATTAAATATAAAAATTTAAATTTATACATTTATTTATTTATACATTAGGGCTTTTTTACAATCCGAACGTAGGCGGATACCTGAAAAAATATGCGTGGTAAATTCTTTTCTTTCCTTTTTTTGCGTAAATACAATCAATCTACTTTTGTAATAAGAAAAAGATTCTAATAACAGAAAATAAAAATATTTTCACGAGAGTTACTCATATTCTCTAAAAAACATTTCAGTAGACTCAAGTTCTGGCCCACATTTTTTAAGTAAATGTAGACTATCGTTTACTTTTAAAATAATTTTAGTACATTTTATTACAATGTACTAATCTTCACCTTACTCTTAACCACATAATTAAAATAAATGAAAATAGATTACAGCATTTCCAATCTGAACTATAAAAAGTATTCTAATGTCGAATTTTGAGAAATATTTTCTTTTATGTTTTTACAGAACGGAATTGAACAACAAATATAAATTCGAATTCTGATTTAAGAAACAAATTATCGTCTGAATGAAATCTCCATTTCTAGTTTAAATCGTAACAAATGAAAATATATTCCTATCTCACCGTGAAAACGAATAACGCAGAAAGGACTCAAGGGAGCAATCGAGCACAAAGAAATACGAAAAGTCTTTTCCCTTTAGTCTCTTCTCGTTTGAAAATTTAGTATCATACTTTTGTTCTCCCGGGTCCATTATCTAGAAAAGCACCCTCTAGAGAGAGATACCACAGCCGTGGATTGGAATGTTACTCGTTGTCTGAACCATTCGATTCGAATCTCAAATCACATTCCTTCCGAGTCTTCTTACAAACGATATTTGCTTTGTTCTCATCCCTTTACATTGGATCCTTTCTGCTGGGAGAATTTTCCTTTTGTTTTTCCTTCTTTCTTTTCAAAATCATTGAAATAACAGGGAATAAGAAGCTGAGATAGTTTTAAATTTTTTCTATGCTTATAAAATTGAAGAAAGTATATATATATATATATGTGTGTGTGTGTGTGTGTGTGTATACTCAATAATGCAAGATTTACTTCATTTATGATGTACTTTAGTAATGTTTATAGGCTACAAGGTTTTCAAATTTCAACTCAGGAAGTTTAATTATTCTAAGAGGGAAATTTTAAAACACCCCTGCAATCTCCCTTCGAAGTACGAGTAGATTTTCAAGAAACCCTTTCTTAGTGGATCTCTATTCATCATAAGATGATAATTAAATATTTCAAGTTTGTAAGTTTTGTAGTTCAAAAACGTTAATTTTTTAACTACATCACCTCCATCGCCTCTACCTCTTTGTGAGTTGATTTTGCAAAACTCAATCTTAGCAGATATGCAATTTAGGAAAGAAACAAGTTTTCCAAATTTAAAGTAAAAAAATATAATAGTTCTAAAACGGTAATTTTCGTCCCTCCCCTTGAGAGCAGATTTTTATAAAAGTCATTCTTAACGGTTCTATACTTATAAGGAAAGCGACGTCTTCGAAACTTCAAGTCTGTAGGAGTAATAGGTCAAAAACGGGCATTTGACTTTTGTCAACAAAAAGAACATATTTTTTTTTAAATTTCAAGTCTGTAAGTTCTACAAACGGGTTTTTTCTTATCTGTAACACCCCCGTCATTCCTGTCAATCCCCCTACTCCTTGAGAGTCAATTTTCTTAACACCCTTTCTCATCGGATCTTTACTGAACAAAATAAACATGTCAGCTAGCACAACTTCATGTATATAGACCTCATTGTTCAAAAATATAATTGCTTCCTATAACGCACTCGCAACCCCACTGGCGGTAAATTTCCTTAAAACTCGTTCTCAACGGAATTTCTTTAAATAAAAAATAAATAAAATAAGAAAAAACAATTAGCTTGACAAATTTTATCTTAGGTATAATAGTTCCTGAAATATTGGGAGTGAGTTAGTGAATGAACGATGCTTCAGTGAGTGAATGAGCGAGTAAATAAGTGAGTGAATGAGCGAGTAAATAAGTGAGTGAATGATTGATCTAGTAAACGAGGAAGTAAATGAGTGAGTAAATGAGGAAGCGAGTGAGTGAATGGGTGAGCGAGTGAGCGAGTAAGTGAGTGAGTGACTGAATTAGTGAGTGAGCGAGTAAGTGAGTGAGTGAGTGAGCGATTAAATGAGTGAGTGAGCTAGTAGTGAGTGAGTGAGCGAGTGAGTGAATGAGTGATTCCCTTCCTCCATTATTCATATAGATAATAAATTTTCATTCAATTAATTGCTTTTTTTTTGTTTTCATCGATCTTTCCGTTTTTTATGAACTTAAGCTTGTTGGAGCGTTTCTAATAGAGCATCACGGCAAATAAAATGATCTTATTTCCACATTTGTAATTACATAAACATTTTTATCAAACTTCAAACACGAGAGACAAACTAAAGGAATTTTATGCAACGATTAATTATAAATGATGTAATTTTAAAAGAAGAAATTAGTAAATTGGAAGGAATTAACTAATCGTAGTTTATTAATCGTCTTGCGAATAACGATTTGAATAAATGAATCGTAGTTTCATTCGAAATGGTAATTTGAAACAGTGATATATAAATAAGAGTAATTACAGATACAATAATCCGCTATTTACTACTGGCAACAATATAAAGTGCAGTCCAAATATTGCAATGTATAATTATTTTACAATATTAGTGTTGAAATATATCTTTTCTCTTTGAAATAACGTTAGCGTATATAATTATGTACTCTAAGAGTGAAAACAATGTATTGATTAAAATATCATACTTTTAAAATTAATTATATTACTAAATAGTAATTTCTTTGGTTTTTACAATATGGCGTTCCAAAGAATGCATAATACTGATTTATGTCTAGTGTTGCCTTCAATTATTGTTTTATTTATTTTTATTATTTATTTGAAACTGATGAACAGTATTATTTTCATTTATGTGTCACAAGAGAGAAATTTTATAAATTTATTAGCCGTTACCCGTAAGTTTCGCTGGGTATTTCAGTATGTCAAATATATATATGAGGTGAGAGTTAACATCTCACCTCTGGTTGGAAATGAAGATAAAGTCATTGTTCGTATACACATATTTAATTATTTAAAAAGGATGACGAGACACAAGGCAGATTAAAATTGAAAGAATGAAAAGGAGGGTGGTAGCTGCCTTTTACATGAGCTAGCGTAACACTTCCATTCGCTCAACACCACGTTTAGCGCTCAGTTCTACATCCAACATGTCTGCCGGAAGCACACAGTTAAAGAGATGGTTAAAGTTAGGAGTCAATGCTACTCCAAGTGGCGCGGAAGGATACTACACACACACACACATATATATATATATATATACACACACTGCTGGTCACACAAAATGCAACACCAAGGAGGACCAGATATATCACAGCAAATTTTTTTTATCAGAGGGCAGATAACATGTTGCACAAAGGTAAACGATTACAATTACACCTCTTGTGACATGTAGATGATGACAAAACCAAGAGTTAGAATTAGTGTAGCCACTATTCTTGGCTATAATCGCTGCCAGACACCTCAGCATAGAAATAAAAAGGCTTTGGATGTATTCTTGGAGTACAGCAGTCCTACGGTTCCCAGTATTTCCAAAGTTGATCTGGGTTAGCAGCGGGTGATGTATTCTGGGCCATTCGTGGTGCAAGCATGGTCCACACATTTTGATTGGTGGTAGATAGGGAGAACAAGCAGGCCAATGAAGAAATTCAATTTGAGGGGTAAAGAGGATCTCTTGAACATTGCGTGCCACGTGTGGTATAGAAAATGAGAATGGTACTAGAAAAGCGTCTAGAAAAACAAGAGTACTAGAAAATGAGTAATATAGTATAGTACTAGAGTACAGTACAGTACTAGGTATATATTATTATACTATAGTATAGTACTAGAGTATAGTACAGTACTAGGTATATATTATAGTACTATAGTATAGTAGAGAGTACTAGATATATATTTTAGTTTTATAGTATAGTACTAGATATATAGTATAGTACTAGAGTACTATATTCTACGAATGGTATAGAAAAGCTTCGAATGGTACTGCAGAACACCGAATGATGCGTAACAGACTGAATCAGTTGTGCTATCAGCTGTCCTGCTCACAATCCACCTGTCATCCCGAACAGTGGTGCAATGAGGTGGGTGTGATCGGCCCCGTTTGTCCTTCGCGTCCTCCTGCAACCAGTGATGCATCGCCTTCGCTTGGTTTCTTCGACACGTTGACCGATTTATGGGAAGAAGAAGAAGAAGCCTTCTTAGCAGATTTCAACTCAACAAAAGACACATCCAAGCAAAATTTTTATTGGTCTAACAGTTCAAAAACTGTAATTTTTTGCCCCCCCCCTCCAGTGTGGGAGTTATGACACCCAGCTTGCACTCGAGTAGGCTCGGGTTCGTATCTGTATAAGGTGTGGGTGTATCTTCGGGATAAGAATTCAGACTTCCACCTGAAATGGATTCCCGTCTCGAATAGAAAGCAATGCACCCTTTCTGTTCTATGTTGGGATCTTCGTTTGTATTAAAGTAAAAATTCTCTCTTCTGTGACTGTACTGTATTTTTCCGTTCTTCTATCTCTTGTCTCTCATATATGTATCTTAGGATGAAACACAAGAAAACATCGGAAATATGTTTCTATAACCTTCCTTGATTCCTCGTAAGAACCTTGGTAGTCGATACATAAAATTCCCTTTTAGCAGGATCTGTACTAAATGAAAGGAATATGTCTGTCAAATTTTAAGTCTGTAGGTCTAATAGTGCATACATATTGTAAAGAGTGTGTGAATGAGTGAATAACTTTTCTCATTTATATATATAGAGATATATTATAATAAGCTGTAAAATTTTACCTCTATTGCTTCTGAATATCAGAATTTTTTTTACTCACAATTCTATTGAATTAAATACTTATTTAAAAAAAAACACTTTTGTTGAAAATAGTTTTAAAAATACTCAGGATAAAAAAAAAGTAATATTTGTGAAAAAAAGTGCTCAGTACTTCTTAATCAACATTTTCTTCATATTTATTTCCCTCAAGATAAATTTTTCTCTTATAATTCTTCCTAAGATTGAATTTTCGCCTTAAGTCCATCCAGGTTTAAAAGTGTTTTTTCCCAAATAAAAAAAATCATTATTATAATAATTAGATAAATTAAATAATTTATTTAAAAACTCTCTGAACGATTTTTTTTTCGAGTTTTATAAAATAATTGTAATGTAAAACTAAAAGTTTTTTATTTTCTTCATTGGTTAAATGACTTGCAATAACAAAAAAATATTTTTTGTTGAAATAGTAAAAATTAAATTTTAAATTTTAGATCGGAAGTAGTATTTTTACGATACGTAAAAAATGGTGGAAAATATAATTTAGTTGATACTATTATAAATATTGTTCTCTTAGAAAATTATTTTGTATCAGCATATCATATATATTGAATAATTTTTATACAGATTTCACAAAGTTCCAATGAAAATTAAAGATATCCATTGTCAATTTTAAAGTATTTTATTTCGATTATATTTTTAACTAATGCGGGGAAAATTGTTCTTTCTTTCTCATAACATTTTTAAATTTTCAATTCGAGCAAAAGTTTCAAGAAAGCTCTTTAAATTATAGTCTCAGATCACACGAATTAAGAGACCGTGGGCAGCCTAGTGGTTACAGAATCGACGCCAGACTGAAATTCTAGGGTTCAATGCTCGATGCCACCAAATACCCTCCGAGTACACACGGAGTACGTGCTCGTTAAATCAGGCGGTCTGAAAGTCTTGTGGGTGGTCGTAGCAGCAATCACAGGTGAAGGGGGCTGCGGAATATTTCCCTCCCTCCAGTGCCATGCCTAAATTATGGAGGTGGAGATAAGTGGTGTCGCTATCTATCCTGTATAAACCAAGCCAAAACGTACTGTCACCTGCATGGTGCTCAAAGCTAAAAGCTAATGACAGGCGTACACCTAGACCTTGTCATGATGAATTTTGTGGACCTCGATCTGAAACCGTCAGACAGGTGGCATTAGAAACAACAAGGATTAATCAACTCAAAAGGAAGGTATTAAAGAAGAGTTAATTTTGTCACAGATAAATACAATACACTTTTCTCCATATCCTTTGTCATCTTTTACATGCTATAGGTAAATATTTTATTACGAAACTGATATTCTTTTTTCATGTTTTTTTTTTCACTGAAAGTAATTTTAGTATCTACTTTATTGACTAAATCAAATAATTTCTTCTTTCTCTCACCAATTTTATGAAGATACCTACTGTGAATTTTTACTGACGTCAATAGGAACTTATTTATCTTGTTCATTTATTTATTTAGTTATTACGATGTACTGACTCATTCTAAAAGATATGTACATATTCCAATTTATTACAACATAACTGTCTTACGGGGGAGGGCACCATATTTTGGTGGATAAGTCGATGCATGCGTGCAGAGGTCCCTCTTGAATCCTTCAAATTAGTCTCAATTTCTTGTTCCAACTATCTGTACTACAGCTGGTACACTTTGAAGCGTCTAATTAGGCACCAGCCGATATTTGACGTGTGGACCAAAATGACTTTCTTGGAAATCATGCCCCTTTGTAAATTTTTTTTCGCAAGATCTGCCGTTGGGTAGCTCTGCAAGTGTCCACTAAGTTTTGAAAAGCAAATTCTGCAATGAGCTTACTGCAGAAAAGAGTCATGAACATTGCCCATTCTGCACAAGTTCTTTCCCACATCTCCTACTCAAAAAATGACACAGATCCTTTTTTACAAAATGTTCCGTGTGAATATTCTATCCTGAAATTTGCATGATTTGCTTCCCGCTCCTTCTTCACTTTGCATCAAGTGTCACGTAATGTAATATGTAAAAAGAGGGGTGCGTCATGGCTTTTGATCCATAGGTCAAAAAACATCGGAATTATTATATGCAAGATTCACAAATAATCTAACTACTAGATGTATTCGAACAACTCATTCTGTATGCAAGTTTGTAATGTCAGACATCAGGCATTGTAAATTAAAATAACATCAATAAACTAGAAGTTTTCACTCGATTTAAGTAGTTCAAAATGTCATACGAAAATATACCCTCACATAAAACTTGTAACCAACATTATCACTTTATCAGAATTTTTTATACAATATACCCATATGGTCTTAATGTTTTATACTTTGCTAAAAACACTCTCCAAATTATGTTACAGAGTAATAACAAAGAATTTTTTTATACTGCTCCCAATTCAGATAAGAATTCTAAAAGAAACTCCAGAAGCAAAAGAACTAAAAGGAAAAACAGAGATAAGAAATCTTTAATTGATAATTTTAAAGTTATTATAGATGATTTTGAAATAAACTTTAATATCACGCAGATCAAATACTTCATGTTTGGTCTTAATAAAAAAGAAATTGTATTGTGTTGGATGAAATTTTAAATAATGAGTTCTTTAAGGTGTGTCATGCAGTTCACATCATTAAATACATTAATAAATTTTTAGTTAATAAATTCAATATAAATATTGATAAATTTAATAAACCTACTACAGAATACTGCACTTTATTATTCATGAATAATACATTTGATAAAGTTAATTTTTCTAGTGTAATTAATAAACATTTGTCACTTTTTCCTGTTAGGATTGTAATTGTTAAAAAAGCTTTTAAATATAATAAAACGATGGGCAGATTTATCTTTAATTACAATAATAGCTCACCTTCTCTTGACATAGATGACTGTAAATGTAAGAGCTATCATGAATTTATTGATAGCTATCACAAACATGTAGTAACAGGCAATTTAAATATAATCAAAGACAGAATTTTAAAAGATATCATGAGTAAAGGCACTAGTTTTAGATTAATAATTTCTAACAACAATAATACAGTTAAAAAACAAATTAATATTGATATAAATAATTTTATTACTAAATCTGCAGTGAAATATGGTTTGCCTTAAGAGGCAGTTGATGAATGTAAGTACAATATTTTAAAAGACCTGATGAAATTTAACTATCGTTCTAAATCAGTACCTACTTATAAAGATGTAAAACAGAAAATTTATGATTTACAAAAGAATTTTATCATGGTTTACATAGATAAAGTGCATGGTAATTATGTTATAATTTGTAAATATTTTTATAGCACTATGATTAATGAACACTTTTTAAACTATGAATATTTTAATAGATTGGACTTGTCAGATAAAGAAATTACTAATCGAATTACTGCTATATATAGAAAATTGGGAGTTTCCATCCATACGATTAAGTTTCCATGTATATTTTTAACACCTAAATTTCATAAAAATTCTTTGAAATTTAGAACAGTAACAAATGGTTTTAAAACTTATATCACTGCTGCAGGTAAAACGCTGCATAATATTATACAAGAATTCATCAATAAGCAATGTAATAAAGCTATAATTAAAAATAGTAAAGAAATTATAGATTTTTTTAAAAATAAATATTTATTCAGTTCACAGTTATGACTTTGAAGATCTTTTTAATTCCATTAATATCGATGATATAATTAGGGTAATTTTAGATAATCATAGAAATTATAACCTTAATATTAATTTACAAAAATTTAGAACTGTAATAAATTTAGTCTTTAAAGAAAACTACATTAATTTTAATGGTTCTCTGTACAAACAAACCAAAGGTTTGCCTCAAGGTGCCCTGCTAGCAATAGTTTGGCTAATTTATATTTACACTTTTACAAAAGTAATTATATTATTAATAATGATTATTACATATTTAGATACATAGATGACCTAATTATTTTTGGTAAAAATAGTAATTTAAACCCCAATATTAATTTTTTTCCGGAATATTTAAAGCTAATTAAAATTAATAGTAATCCAGTTAAAACTAATTACTTGGATGTATCATTGTGTTTTAAGGACTATGTATAAATTACATAGCAATATTTATGATAAAAGAAATGATTTTAAATTTTAACATTCTTAAAGTGCCTTAATGGAATTTATATCAATTTATAGAAATATTATTTTCAGTTATATTTATCGTAACAACGTATTAGTTAGTGATAAATTTTATATATATTTAAATCTTAATAACTTTATTAAACTTTGTATGGAACACAGTTACCCTTCTAAATTTATAAAAAGTTACCTAACAGTTACATAAAAAAAGTTATTAGTTGTACAGTTTATAGATAGATGGCGCCTCTAGTTAAGTAAATTAACAATATTTTATTTCCTTAAAAATTAATTGTATATGTCTGTGTGGTACTCATATTTTCTTTAAATTTTAAAATAAAATATAGAGTTTTTAAATGTGTATATATAGTATTAATGCTATTTTATCAAAACTTAATAATTTTATGCGATACTGTTATTGTCCATAAGAGGCGAATATGTATTCACGTGGTAAGTCTTCTATTAGTTTAGCTTTGATTTTAAATATTTTAGTAATTATTAAAGGCTATAACATTATAGTATTACATTAATAGATTATGGTTTTATCTATAATATAGTTAAACTTCTCTAGAAATTTATTGCTTTCCCTACAGCCCAGAGTATTGGCAAATTCAGGTGAATGTTGGCTGGCCGAAAAACATTGTTTAAACCTGCATTCCTGGTTCCTAAGGCTAGCAGTTTGCTCTAGAATTTCTGTGGCTAAATCTATTCTATCATGACTATAGTTAACTTAGGTATATAACTATTTTTTGTATATTTTTGTAATATATGTATATATATATATATATAAGTTTTTTAATTAAAATATTTATTGTTTTCATCGAAGAAATATAATAAATATTAACTACAGCTAAATTGAAATAAACAAACATATTGATAAATAAAGATTAGCGTTAGGAAAAGGGAAATTGTATATATTAACCTGGTGTAACTAAACAAAACGTATACTTAATAAAGTGAAATAATCTACTCGTACAATGTTGATTGATGATATTTTCCCTCAGAAAGAGGAGTAATTCGCAACATCATTGCTTCTCGAATGCATTTAAGAGTTCTGATATATGTTAAGCAAGGAAATACAGTTTGTTACATTTTTGCATATTTATATAAAGAGCTCCTGAATTGATTAAGTTAAAAACCGATAAGTGAGAAAAAATCCGCTTCAAATGGAAAGCTAAATATAAAATCGAAACAAACTGCATAAATTTAAAGTTCATTTTCTAGAAAAATAGATTGTTGATAATGCCTGCTTTAAAAAAATGATATATAAACTCGTTTGCTTTATAATTTTAAATACACTCTTAAATGATGTATACGTAAAACTCATTATTATTTTTAATGAAATCAGCGATAGTATTAAAATTAAATTAAAAATATTATTTTAAAGCAGGAAAAATATTTTTTTCTCTTGTGAACGTGGACTAATTAAATAGTCTCTGTAAAAGGTTTCCTAATTAACATCTTTTTATAAGCAAAAATTAATTACATTAACGTTAAGTCAAAATCCACTCAAATGATTTTTTTATAGTAAATACTTTCAGACAATGTTCTTCTCTCTCTTTTATTATTTTTAATGAGAAATTATCTAATTTCGGTATAAAATTTAAAAGTTCAAATCTTCTTACACCTAATATTGTTGAATGGACTTTCATGACATACACTTTGTCATAATTTATTTTTTGTTTTTTGCTTTTGGTAATAATTTTGAAGCAATAAATGACCGCTAAGAAGATTTATTTTAATGTAATGAAAACGATTTTATAAGTAAACCCTTAAGTACTACCGTCATAAATATCCATCTCGCTCAACCGGTGCGTTATGTGTCCCGTACGTATAAATCCGTCTCTCCGAAATACGATTCTTTTCTTAGCGCTGCTGTCAGTAAAACTATTTCGAAGATTTTGAAATACAATAAAATTTCCTTGATAATGTTTTCGAAGGATTTACTTATATCAGAGAAAAGTTTGTTTATTCGCGTCTTTTGTCTTGTTCATGTAAAAATGTAATTTAATTAATTTTAAGTTAGGTTCTAAGCTTGTGTATTATATGTTTGCTTGATTTCTACGTCCAAGTTATTATTTTTATGCGATGTTTATATATATATATATATATATATATATATCGTGTTTTGATTTTGTAAATTAGTTTGAAGTTGCACTATATCTTTGATTTTTTTTTAATCTTGACCTCCTTATTGACACCGGCGTATATATCCGTCTTGCTCAACCGGTTTGTTGAGTGCCCTGGACGTATATACCCGTCCTTCTAAAGTACGATTCTTTTCCTTGCTCTGCTAGCAGTAAAACTATTCCGAAGGTTTTAAAATGCAATATATTGACAACAAAAGTGTTTGCGAAGGATTTACTTATTTCAAAGAGAACTTTGCTTATTTGAACCTTTTATTCCCCTCTCCCTCCAATATACCGCATATATGCGCCTATGTGAAAAACGGTGGCACTAAATAGCGAATAGCATTATTTTTAATCGGCAGCTATAAGGGTTTAATTAATATCACGCTCTGACGCAACACTAGGATTATTAGCACTAGAACTTGCAATTTTGAACCAGGGTTAAGTGACGACGTGACACCTGAATTGACACCTCCCTCTCCAATCTTCTACACCACGCCAATGGGAGGATTTGGAGCCTTTACTGATTTAACGTGCATTGGCCTCTCTACACGGCAGGCCTTTTTGGAAAAAATATGGAGCTTAAACAGTCCAAAATTATGTGTAAAAGGCCGTAGATGAAGAAACCAGTTTGTAGAATAGGGGTCGGCAACCTTTTAGGTGTGACGTGTCAAACAAATCTACCAATATGATTCAGCGTGCCGCACAGAATGAAATTTTTTAAGCAACTCAATTAACTCTGTAATGCAAGCAGAGTTAGAGAATAGAGGTCAATAACAAAGATTTAGTTTTATAAAGTGTTAATTTTGCATTATAAAGATATTTATTAACAAAAAAAAAAAAATAAACAGCATAAAATATAATTATTTCTTCAATAAAAAATTTTAAATTTTAAATTGAACATATTTTTATGCATATTGTACATATACATTATGTATTTATTAAAATAAGAAATAAGCATAAAATTTCAGTATTTCTCTTCGTAACAGTTAAATAAAAAAGATAAATAACAAATCTGAATGCGAACCTAACGCTTGCACCGTTCTACTTCCATATCGCAAAAGCAGGTGTATAATGTGTGACTTTTAATTTGATACGATTCTGAGCCTGTAATTCAGAAACAATTTCTTTCCGGACACGGAATTTTTTTTATCAGGAAAGTTTTTTTAATTAGATATGTAGGAACAAAAGCGGAAATCAGAGTACATGCAATTTTCTTCTTTCATTTAATTAAATCTCTCCAGCCTTGACATTCACTAATTGACAAAATAGCTATAAATTTATCTATAGAGTTATCGTTCGGAATTTTTTCGTAATTCCATAAATATCCATAATTCTGAAGTTGTTTGTCAAATAATTTCCATTACAAAAAATTATCAACATTCATCCACTCAAAAATTGACAAATTTATTGTATAGTGCAGCGTTCCACTGAGAATTGTACTGAGTGCCACATGTGGCACGCGTGTCATAGGTTGCCGACCCCGGTTGTAGAACATTCAATCAAAGCATTTCTAAACAATGCTCAAACTAGAAATTTCTTAGGACATAATTTTAAAGAATTTATTGACACAGAAATAAAGAGAAAACATTTTTTGCATTTCCTTTATCACTTTTTCTTTTAACAAAAGCAAATCCTTTTTCTAGGATAAGTTTTTTAAGTTCTCTCAGTCAAAAGAAGAAAAAAAAACTATTTATTTTAATGCCATAATGTAGGAAGGATAATAAAGTATTCTAAGTGCATAATTTATGGAGTGTGTAATAATTTATTTTTAGGGATTCCATTTTGGAGTTTTGCATAAATTTCGATGATTTACGCTTCTAAAATAACGAGTTAGAATAATAAAAATAAGTTAACTATTTCACAGAAGTATATTATTTTTTTATATTGATATATTCCTTGTTAAAATCTTTTGCGATATTTTTCATGTTAAAAAGTGCTGCATATTTTTAAATCGCATATTTTCACTTACACTATATTTTAATATTTTAAAGAGTATAGCAGTAGTTTGTTAATGTTCATGAATAGATAAATTATAGCAATAATAGTTTTAATAAATAAGTTTTGAGATATTAATTGACACTTCCTTTTAAAACTGAATTTGCGCATTATAAATTTTGTCCGTAAGAAATGACGCACGCATGTTTAATTGAAAAAAAAGCATAAAAAATCAGCACAAAAAACTTGCAGTGGTCTTCACCAAAGGATCAATTTCCTCTTGAGGAACTTATGACTTCCTAATCGTCACGTAATTTCGCGAAGGAAAGTATCCAAGACAAGAAAATACCAATGCTGGAAACCTAGGACACGTCAACTTTTGCCCTCTCTTTAACCAGCCAACAGAGAAGTGATCAGAACAGTTCCCAGGCTAATCTCCGGCTTCAAAGCCCACCGCACGAGTGGTGACAAGAACCAATGGCCGAATAATAATCCCGACTACGTCCAAACAGAAATGATTCCGAGTCACGTGTCTCCTTTGAAGGCGTGACTTATTCCAGCTATAAAGAGACATGTAAAGGGGAATCCCAGAAGCTCCAAGACGTTCCAAAACATTCCAACAGATTCTTCAATAGACTCTCAGACTAGCTTCCAAATTGGCTTGTACGCTGTGACATCTACAGGGACTCCTCAAAGCTTCAGATTACAAGCATCAGAATGGGTCTTATGCAGATTTTACATCAGTAATCCTCCTTAAAATCTCCTTCTAAAACTGCTAAAAATTCACCGGTATTTCGAAATTTGTTGCCTTCTTTATAATCTAATACCATACCTTATCATGTATTCCATGTTTGCATTTCAACGTTTCTTTAAATCATAATGCTTTCGCTATTACTTAAGGTCGTAATAAAATTGCCCATAGATTATTGGATTCTTATTCTATTCATCTCAGTGGAAGATATTTGAATTGATGATATGCAGTACTTTTTGCCGTGCGAGGATTTTTACTCTTGATCAGTTAGATCAGCTGTTCTTAAACTTCCGATCACCGCTCCCCCTTTTTATGTATCAGATTGACATCGCAGACCCACAAAGGTTTTGAAAAAACCCTTCCTAAATCCCCACACAAGGTTAAGTGATTTGAAGATTCCTCAAGAATCTTAAGACCGCCTTTTTGAACACTTCTTTTTTCCCTTTAAAAAAACAGCAAAAACATCTAATAAATAATGTACCTAAGTGAACTGTAATATTTGAAATTTGCAGTTCCAGTTGGTTTAGGGTTTATGTACCTATTTTTAAGATAAAAAGAGCTGGAAATATTTTTTCACGTAAATAAGTAGTTTGGAAAGGCATCAGAGCCTTCGTGGACAACTCAGGTATGTAGTTGCAAACAATAAAAAAACGTGAATTAATATTCTTGATCGAGAGTCTGTGAGAATTATATTTACGTCGCTCTACAAAGATGCACGAGGGTTGTTGGTGACAGACCGCGTAAATTTGAACCATGGGTAAGTGACGATAATGACAACTGATCAGGCAATCCCCTCTCCTGACTTCCACACCATTCCAACTAGAGGACCCTTGAGTCTCGACACATTTATTTTGCACATCTGCCCTGTCTGCAAGATGGGTGTTCAGCGGTACTAGGCTTGAACTCATAACACGTTTGTCACGATTTCGATACTTTCACCACTAAGCTCCCGCGACTATTCTAGATCGAAATATATGCTCTAGTAGAGTTTTTTCAGTTCTAGAGAGTTTCACGTAGGACCAAGAGCTGCATTATTCTTCATATTTTCGTTGTCGAAATCTGCATCAATAATATTTTTTTAGCTTTGAACCGAATCCAAATTGTCTGTGTCCCATAATTAGGGATGTACACACATTATCATCATTTACTACAATGAATTCTTCCGATGATAAACCTGTTTTTCGTATTTTGAACATTCCCAGAAGAGAAATTTTTTCGTGTCACCAGATTTTCATTTCATGTTAAGAGAAAAAGGGCTAAAAAATGCATAGTAGTTATGCGGGACCGTTCTATTATTTTTATGTTAACCAATATTTCGTCGTGTTTCCGCATTAAACGTAATTCACTGCATTTATGTAACAGTTGTCTCAAAGGCGTTACCTCCCCACAAACAGATCTGATGCCGGAAAGCTACTGGAACAAGCTGTACATTTTGTGCATCCCTTGCGTATACTAAAATTGTATCAGAATTATGTATTTATTTTTCTCTCTTTAAAAGTAGCTGAATATTTTTTTTAACTAAGTTGGCTGTTTATAAAGTCATTCACGGTCTAAACGACAAACAAGAAGATCGACGAAAATGGTCTTCAGAAGTTATTATCCGTACAAGCTTATGTACTCTTTCTCCTATAAAAAAGCAATACATCTTTCAAAAGTCGTTACAGGGGATAACTTTTTTTCCCTTTTTTCTGTAGAAAAAGCGGAAATAAAATTGCCACTTTAGGAAAGAGATGAGGCTTTTCCCTCGAAGCTTAAAGTTGACAGTTAAAATTGGAATTGATGACTTGGATGGAAGATCTCGATGAATCCGCGATTTGTTGCACTGCTGACGATAAACTTGGATATCCTGAAATATTTAGTACAGGAGGCATCTTCCTGTTCTGGTAAATGGGATACAGGAGTCAACAAAGAAAAAAGATTAGGGAGAAGCTATCACAGCAAATGGGTTTTATGTTCGTCGTAAATAAATGTACTGAAGTTCAGCATCTTCTTCAGAGGTGTAAAATATTCTCCCAAAAGTGTAAATCTAAAAAATTTATGTTTTTAATGAACATAATCATCTTAAAAGGATTTATTTCTAGCTCAAGTCATACATATTTTTTGAAGGAAATATTCTGTTTTCAATTTGAAATCACACAAATCTCTTTATGCATGTTTTAAATTATTCGATAAAGATACAATAAATAATTTTATAAGCATGTTTTTCCCCTTCAGATTATAGCTGACATTTTACGATTTTACACGACATAATATAAACTGAAATATGAATAGATTACAAAATGTGAATATTTTATTATTGATGCCAATGGATCTGACAGTTTTTTTAAATCGTTCCCTTTTACGCAATTACATTCAGCATACGTTCTATTTTTTATATATGTAATAAAAAAGAGGTCTGTGATAAGCAATAGCGTAACGGAGATTATTAGATGCCCCCTGCGAAGTCAGGTTTGGGGCTCCCTAGAAGCCTGCCCTTCCCAAAATGAGAGGTTTCCTGGGGTGTACTTTATGCCACTGATGATAAGTTTATATAATTAAATTCAACAATCACCAATTTTAAAATAGGGAGAAATTTCTCCCTCAATCGAGAAAGTTTTAATCATCATTTCAAACTTCCAAGCTACACAATCCCTAAGTTTAAATCCTTGCTATGAGTTGTCTTATATGAATCTGGTATATTTTGACAAGAAATGCTTCAACTGAATACATGGGCAGCATTTTCATTCTTAAGCCAAACTTTATTTCTACACACCCTTGTGATTGAAAAAAGTGTAGTTCCTCATGATTTTAAAATTTATAGGTATGATATGTCTTTTTAAAAATTTATAGGTATGAGATGTCTTATTGTAAACATGATTTTCTCTAAATTACAAATCAGTCTTAACTAATATACAAGGGTGAGTCAAAAAATAAGTTTCCCCCGTCGACTGTGGTCAGAGTTGTGTATGAAAATCAAAAAATAGAATGAAACATTAAAGATAAGACATAACATTATTTTTCTACATAAGTACCAAGTTCATTGATACATTTGTCATACCGCTTGATAAGCTTCAAAAAGTGTTCCAGGAAAAACTCAGGGAATTGCATACGGTAGAAGCGTTTAACTGCTATGGGCGAACCATGAAACAGTGGATGAACCAGCGAGACTCTGAGACACTATTGGGTAGAGGTTGGCAGCGAAAATAGAGATGGATTTGGAAAAAGTGCCCTGGGCTACTCAGATCTGGCATTCTGTTGTTAAATTACAATGCGAGATCGCACTTGGCGACAGCAATGCAAAACAATGCCGCAACTCTTGGTTGGGAACGCCTATACCATCATCCATACAGTCCTAATCTCGCACTAAGTGACATTCCTCTTTTTCTGGCATTGGAGAAGAATTTCGCTAGGAAATTGGAATCAACGCTGAAGTCAAACAAACCGTTAAACTCTTTTTTCGTATGCAAAGCCTAGAGTTTTTCCTGGAGGACTTTTGAAGCTTATCAAGAGGTATGACAAATGCTCAATGTACTTGGTACTTACGTGGGAAAATAAAGTTATGTCTTATCTATAATCTCTCATTCTACTTTTTGACTTTCGCATACAACTCTGACCACAGTCGACAGAGGAAACTTATTTCCCGACTCACACTCGCGTATACTTCGTTACAAAATATATGATCTTACTAGAAAATATATGTGAAACTACTTTTGGTTTGTTAAATTTATTTTTCTATCTTCGTTTGGGATATAGGAAAGTTATTCAGTTTTGTTTGAACAATAATTATCGTTGTCTGTACTTTATTAAAATCTCTGAAGTAGAGAAATTTTGTTATAGACATTCTGTTTTACATAATGACAGAACGTACTTAACTTCCATATGTCTTTTAAAGATATCATTACCTAGGATATCTTTAATGCATTTTAATATGTTTTAAAACGAGTGTTGACTTGCAATCATAATTTCCACACAAATTATACTCCTGAAAATAGTATACAACTCATTAATCTAATGGATTTACCGGATAGCTATAATTATAAATAAAAACATAGTTATTTCTTAACCAATAACTTTTGTTTAGTAGTTAACTATATAAGCGTTATTTACTTTTTCATTCTTACGCCGAAAGTACAGACGAAAGCGAATTCTATTTTTTCTTTTGCAACCTAAATAATAAGTAAGAAGAAAAATTGAGAGTCATTACTCAGAGTTCGAGTATTTTGTGTGCACAACAATAGTTTGACGTCTGAAAGCGGTTCCGTGACAAATGATGCCACCATCTAAAAAGAAATACAGCTCTACTTCATCAATGTTATGGCCCTAGGAAAAAGTTCTTTTGACGTATAGTGTTTAGAAAAGTTTCGGCATAAAATTTCGAAGTAAATTTTGGATTTAATGAAGTCGTTTGAGGAAGAAATGAAACGAATACTTAATGTTCTTTATTATTCGAAAAACGTTTCGTGGAATGAACTGGTATTAGAACGGAAAGTTTAATATTTTCTGATGCGTATAAATTTTCATCTCGGAAAAACTTTAATATTTTTCGTTGACCATTATAAACACATTTTGAAATAAAGTGAAACAAATTTTTACTTACTTTAAAACTTACTACTATGGTTAGTTTATTCTCATTTTACTAATTAACTTTAACTTTTCAGAATATTATTTTAATTAATAATTAAGTTCTGTTTTAAGGAAGATTTAAACATTGTTTATATTTATCACCATAATATTAGAAGCTTATTTATTACAAAGCTGTTCAAAACTGGATTTTAAATTAAATAATTTAAAATTGTTCATAGTTAATTAATATTTAACATGTAAATCTTTTTCAAAATAATAAATTTATTAATGGATGAAAAATAAAATAATCAGTAAGAAATTTAATATACAATTATAAAAACCCTGCTGTCATCGTACCAGAAAATGCCTTTAAACAAAATTATACATATCCTTAGCTTACGGCTTATGCAGTAAACAGCAACAAAAATAAATTGGCAATATTAATCAATAAATTAATTATTAATTACTCATTAATCAGTAAATATATTAAATCAGATGAATTACATTTTAGGGTAATAATACATACAATGGATTACATTCTATGAACTTTTCCTTTTTTCTTCATGCGATACTCAGTTTATAGAGCCGATTTGAATAAATATTGAAAAATGTAAATCTAATTTGAGAGATGTAATAAATTTGGTTATTAAAGAGAAACGTTACTGTGTTTATAAACATAGCTGACTTAGGATTGCTTATTGTGGTTAGAAACAGTGTTGTGGTCAACAAGTGGAGGGGGACATGACCTCGGTTCCGGACCCCTTCAAAGCACTTGTTTTTTTTCTTCGATTAATTATAATTCTACCTATATAGTACGTAAAATGTAATTAATTATGTGTTATTAATAATTCATTTTATTATTAATGTAAATTATTTAATCAATCATTATTTTTTTTACTGTTTTTTGTTTCCCGAAAATTGACAAAATCACAAGAATATGTTGGGAGGCGTATTGGAATATGATACGCGAATGGTGAACTCTCGACCATGGACCTCTCTCCCTTGAAATTTCTGTGTGCGCCTTTGTAGCTAACCAGTTTCTTTTGTTATAATTATAGCAATGAACGAAATCCTAAAGAATAAACCTTTGGAATCCATTTTTATAAAAAAGGTCCATAACATAAGCATTTGAAATGTCCACATCGCTGCTTTAATAAAATGACAATAAATCAGTTATACCATGACTCAGGGATCTAATTAAAAGTTCATAACTTGAAAAAGGAAAGTATAATTGTAGCAACATTTGTTAAGAAAGATAAATGTTTCATGATTTTTGATACGATACAGGTGAATTTCAAAACGATCATATTCTACTGTATTTGTTGCAATAAATTTTTCTGTTATTCTGAGCTTTATTATTCATTTAATTAACCATAATACTTGACTTCAGAATAAACAGATGCAGTATATTTTCACATCTTTTGTTTCACAAGATAGCAGATAATTAATTCTTTAAAGGATCTTGTTTACAACAATCTTTGACTGAAATTCTCTCACAAAATACGCTTGCCATTCCTCTATTCTGATAATTTATACATTTCTACCTGTATATTTGAAGTTCTTTCCACAACAGCTGAAAGTGTGCTTTAAAAATATTTTTCTCCTCGAATTTCTCTCTCAAAAGTAACGCTGAATATTTCTCAAATGCACAATCTATTTGAAATATTTCGACAAAACTGGAGGAACGTCGTAATAAAAGAGCACGAAACACTTTTCCCGACCAATAGAGTTTATTAAGAAAATTTGTAAACATAAACTTGTGTTAACTGTAGAATAAAATGTTTTTCCGTTTTCATTATTTACAGAAATTTTAGATATGAAAGTGCTAATAAGGAGGAAAATTATTTATTGTAAGAGGCTAAAGTATTTGTATTACTTAATGTTTTAAATGAAAGCTTTTATACTTCCGTTTCAGTGATATTTTTATACTTAAATTTAGGATTAGTGAAATATGTCGGACATTACTTAGGACACAACTTGCTTTTTTAAAAAATTACAGTACTTTTCCGTTTCTTCGGTAGAAATCTCGTCAAGTTGGCGTTATTGGCGACAACACACAGTATACGCATAAAATATTTTAATAAATATAAGTACTCATATGTTTTCCGTCCATTTTTGGTATATTATAAGAAAGGCGTCACTGTGATAGAAAAGACCAGGAGTTGTTTTGAAAATGTGGTGGTAAAAAGTTTACCAACGAGAATATTCCATTTGGCGTAGGCTGTATCAGTTTTGGCTACTTTTTCGCCTGCACCGGTGAAACGGAAATGTACCAAATTAATTGTTCATACTATTTTTATCGAACCGTTAAAATTCAAAAATTACGTTTGATGGTTGAGGTTAATTACAAATTTAAAAAATAATGAAACTAAAGTGAATGTATGTGCTTGCTGAATATTCGAAATTACAAAATTAACCAGTTTATTATATTGCCATTTTGGCTTCATTAGTTTACTTGATTAAAAATACTATATTTCGTGTTATTTCTCTTAATACCATAAGAAATTATCAATTCAAATTATTTACACGATTTCAAAAACATTAAAATGAGAAATATATATTAACTTTTCTCGCTCTATTTAAGTTCTCGCTCCAATATTAAAAAAAACAACGATGCCTGTTGCTTTAAAATGAATGAATACTCTTTATATAGCATTTACAATAAATCACGCTCATCATACATAATTCTACAATAAATGATGATGCAAAAAATGTATTTTAACAATATACTTTATACGGCTTTATAACCTTTATTATGAAGAAATAATTATCGTTGCAAATAAATTGTTTTAATTAAACGTTGCATTAAAATAAATTAACTGTCAAAATTTCTTCAACGCTTAGGAAAACCAAATTTTATTTTAATTTTTTTTTAAAATATTCATTACACATATAATCGAAAATTTTTAAGTTTAATTGAAATTGCTTTATGAACTTGTATTGATAGAACTCATTTGCTGATCAGGAAAGAATACTTAATTTAAAGGATTCATTTAAATATTATGATGATAGAATTTATTTATCGCAAATATTTCCCTTCTAGTAAAAATGCGTGCATATTCCAGGGTGATTCACTGCCAGACCGATTGACTTTCACGGTGTGTGCGGGTACAGAGACGACTCGGAATTACTTTAGAATGTAGGGCTGCAAATCCCGCAGTTGCATGCTATGATGCAAAAAAGCAGAGAGAACAGAAACAGCAACACATTAATGGGACAGAACACATTTTATTGATAAGTTGTAATAAAAAAGTTCTTTGAAATTATGACCAGGAGTCGTCTGGTAAGCCTGACAGCAGCCCTACCTGAACTTTCTTACGTTCTCGAAGATTCCTCACATGTCCCGTATCCTCCCGGTGGTTACATACATTCGAGTAATGAGATCTTCAACAGAAGGAACGGGTGTCTCGTCTTCATGTGACCAGAACTAGATTCACGTCACCTTCCATTCACATTTGCAAATGTTGTATGGTGTGGAAAATGCCTGTTTTAGTGACAACCCCTGGTACAACAGCCGAACTGTGCTTATTAGAAGCTACAGCTCCATACACGATCAGCAAGTCTACAAGTTTTTCGTTTTAATACGAGCTCATACTACTACCACGGGAAACAGATTTCAAATGATGACTTCCAGCAGGACCTGCTTACACGAGACCATCCGTTCAACGTTACCTTTCGCAAGACTAATCCGGAGGAATCTCCAAGAGCATAAGGAATTCCATGTAGAGCCAATGCCAAGCCAGCCATACGAATTTTAGTTTAAATTTCTAACGCCTGTTGTAGTACATCCTTTCAATCAAATATTTTCTTTTCCTTTAATGTGTTTTTGCTTTTGTTCTTTCCCCTGTTCCTTTGCACCATAGCTCCCAACTACGGCACGTGCAACACTAAATTCCTATCTAATTCCGAGTCGTATTTATACCCTCTACACATTTCTCAAGTCTGTATGTGTGGTCTGTATGTACCCCAACTCACACTGTATATCTGTAGTCTATGAATGAACTTTGATGTTTTTGACGGTGTGAATCAAAAATAGAAATTTAAAGAATATGCAAGCTAACTTAAATGATTAGATCGACGTTTTTTGCTTAAGGACGCCTTTTCTACCTCACAAAATATAACCTAACATTCAAAAAGGAGATGCAAAAAACAACATATTGAATAAGCAAGATTTCTTGTGTGTCAGCACTATTCCCAAATTCAATTTCACTCTTTTGACATTTATGTAAGTTAATATTTCACTTTTATTCAATAGGAAAGAAAATGGAAAATGTAAAGAATAGTGATTCATTTATATTTCTGAAGCATAGAGCTGAAAACGCGCCAAGCGATGCTTCTTAAAAAGCTTTTGTTAACTCCCGGGAAAAAATAGGCCTTTGTTTATATTTTTGGAAAAATTCAGTTTAAAAAATAACAAGTAACAATACGTTTAATGGAATATTTATTTTACCTTTTTAAATAAATAGCTAGTACTTTTAATGAAATTCTGTTTGTGTTTAGCGACTGTTTAACTACTAGAGCAGGTGTTTTTAGTGACAGTTCAAACTGATAGTTGGCAACCTTGGTAAATTGGCGGCATGACACTTCAGTTTGTTGATATTGCTTTTCGTTGTCGATGTTTCTTGCTTTTTGTAAAGTTCCTTTCAGTGGCATGGAAATGTAAATAAAGAAGTAAATTATTGACAGCATAGTTATAGTGTACTTAAGGAAGTTTAAAAATAACTATCTCTTGAGCTACGGTTTTTGTTATAGAAGGTAAGATTGTTGTACTTTTTTCAAATAATTTTCCTTTTGAACAAAGTATGTATATATCAGTTAGTTGCTTATAGAATTTTAGTTTCTCATCATAATATTTAAAACAGATAAAAATCCACTAACTCATTTTAAATAAACAATAATAAATATCACTTAAAAGAATTCAATACTGAAATAAAATTTTAATTTTCATTTTTATAAAAAAATAATAATTATTTATAATTTCGTTTTCTGTAATGAATGCATTTTACGTACAAAAAATATAAAAAATTTCTGATCTTTATTATATAAATATATTAGCATTTTTAAAAAAAAAATAAAATTCATGTTATTGGTTTGCCAAACATAAAATTATATATTTAGGGATCTACAAAATTCGAAAGATTGACGACCGCTGGCATTGTGAAAAAAAGAAAATCTAAATATATTTACATATAATTCTGATATGTTATTTATGTACGATGAAGATATCAATTCCTAAAATTTATCGAATGAAACAAATTAAAAATACATAATTGATTTTGAAGACTTAGAAAAATAATAAGAATTTCTAGTTATAATGGGGATGTTTTTTATTTCAAACCAATTATTATGTTTTGTAATACGTTTGATTTTCATCTCTTACTAAATTCTAATGAAAAGATTGAATCTTCCAGATAATTGTTTTTTCGAAAATTACTAATTGAATATTACAAATAATTTATAATAGATTATTATTAACCAAGGAGTTGGTTTTATCTAAGCATTAATTGTCTTACTTTACCATTTTTCAAATTAAACTAGCACAACATGTCTGCTATTAAAGCAGTTAAGATCAGTGTAAAAATTTATATTAGCATATTGGAATTACTGTTGCTCCTCGGAATGTGCTTGTATGTTTTTGCCCTATATATAAGAGCTTCAACTGAACGCGGAACACATTTTAGGGTAGAAAAAAGCCTATATTTTCATGAAAATTTATAACATTGTACATCATACATTTGTTTAAAATATATAGCATTTTTAAAATTTCTAAATATTCCTTAAATAATTACTATTTCTTTTCAACATGTAAAAAGATTACTAGTTTAGCATTACGGTGTAGTAGGAAAAAAATGGGAACACATTTTATACCGGATAAAATACATGAACTCAAATAAAAATGAGGAATATGATAACATGAGTGTGATTCTCTACAGGATAGTGAAGCCAGAATATATAATATTAATGTCGGACTACTTTAATATCTGAAAAAAATATTCCTAGTTTTAGTTCTATAACATTATCCGAAGACAGCCTTATTTAATCGGGGGGAATGAATCTAGATCTACCTCTTTCTGAATAACATATTTACCGTAAGTTAAACCATTTCTTACAAAACTTCTGCCATAACTATTTTTTTTTCATTTTTGGCCATCAAAATTTGATTTTTTTACTACTTTTCCGTAAAAAAATCTTGTGGTTAATAAATATTTTTGTAAAACCGAATCCCAAATTCAAAAAGTATATCAATCCCAAATTTCTTTAAAAGGGACAAAGTACGATTCAATTGACAAAGATCGGTCAAAAAAATCAAGTTTAATTTTTTTAGCCAAAATTATTCTTTATATACTTTTCTATAACCTCACAAAATTTGAAAGATCTAAACTTACAAAACGCGAAATTATATAATAGATTTTACGCTCGTTTTTATTCACATCCCTATGGTAAATCCGAACATTAAACTTACTTATCCCAAAAAGATAAAATAATTAGTTTGTCTTCTTTTAAAATTCTAAGGCTTTTTTTTCTATTGTGTCTAATGCCTTAATTTTTTTTTACCTATTTCTAATAGTTAATGTAAGAAAAGTTAGTATGCATTTTTGAATCAAAGCAATGCTTATCTTTTAAAAAATAACTTAACTCATAATTTATACATTTTTTTAAGGATTTTTCAAAAATCATTCATAAAAAGAAGTATTATAAGAATACAAATCACGTTATTGCAAAACCCATACTAACACTTGTTATGTACAGTTTGACGTACTTGTAAATCAAATTTCATGCGTGTACGTAAATGTTTGTAGGCGGAGTAGCATTTTGATATCACGTCACAAATTTTAAGTTTATTCCTTAAAAAATTAAATGACTAACTTTTGAGAAATTTTGGTGCACAAAATCTGTTTTACATAGTATACAAACATAGGAGGCAACCAAAAATTTTGAGAATCCTTAAATTAAAATATTTTGTGTAAATCGTACCATGTCCCTTAATCAATTACCTTAAAAAATTTCAAACCTATTTTCTTTTGATTTTAATCTTTATAAAACAAAACTTTTATATATAAAGGTAAATGATTCGACTTACATATTACAATATTGACCTCGCTGACCTTTGTTTAGACATTCTCGAACATTTTCTGCTTTGCATTATTAGCATAGTATCAATGAATCCAATGATGTCAAATAATTATAATAATCTCCAAGTGAATTGATTGTTATTCACAAGTAAACCGGTAACAAATTCTCGAATCAGAACTCTGTCATAAATTATACAAATTATTCGAATGAACCTATCTTCTGTTAGGATATTTGTCTTTAATCAGAGATATGTCGGTTCGAATGTTAATAATTTAATTTTGGACTATTTACTGTGCAACTCACCAGCGTTAATTCTATTCATATTGACTAAGAATTCAAATTGCTGTCGGAGCACTAATGCTTCTTGTTAGTATTTCACTATCTAAGTCTATTCTATAAATATTATGTGAATTGAATCAACATTAGCTGTTGTCATTTGCTTCTTATTTGTATCGCATCAATAACTATTTTTATATCACTGATTGTTGAATTGATTAATTTTTATTATATACTAAAGTAATAAATTTACTAACACATATACATATATAAGAGAAAACCAACTCGCTCATTCGCTCTCGTGTGCATTAGATCGGCAGACGAAAGTTTACAGGCATGTTTCTTTTGAGAAACAGCGGTGTGTTGAAACGGTTTTGCGGAAATTGATTCCCGGAGAGGGGGTGGAGGGAGGGGAACTATTTCACCGACTGAATTAAAATTTGAACAGGTGTGTGTTTTTTGTCGTGTAGAAATACACTAAGAAGAATTTTTATTGAAACCACGACCCCAAAGTTGCATAAATATTATATATATATAATATTAATACTACTTTTCAACATGGTTATGTTTTTCTATTATGTCGAAAATTTCTGCTGAACGGGGAAGGTTGGATCCATAAAATATATTTAACCCTATTTTTGCTGGTCCTAATTCAGCGACAGCTTTGGAAATCATAATAGGTCTTCATTTTAGTCTATTGACTCTTCTGGTTTCTTACATTTTAAAGTTCTAATTCTGTTTCATGTTATAAATACGCTTAGTTTATTATTGTACAATAGACTTTTCCATCATTTTTTAAAAATGTGTTTCTTGAAATCTGGCTTAAATCTTCTAATTTTGTTAGTGATATAATTTTGTATTATCAATTTTATTATGCCATGTATTTTTTTTTCATTTTATGTTACTATATATATATATATATATATATATATATATATATATATATATATTAAAGAATATACATTTTCTTACTGGCAGATGAACGTAGAAAATACTGAAATACATGGTCATTCAGCTGTGTTTATTTGTTTTATTACGTTATTGTATTTGCTAAATAGTTCATACCTTAGCGGGGTTTTTTTTTTTGCAATTTTCTTAAAACTACTCAAAATATTAAATAAATTTTGACCTCATTAATGTCTTCATCATTCTGTTTTGATTATTATGTTTTTAACTCACCCTTGCGAAGGAAGTATATACCTGCTAGTATATGTTTTTATTTTACGAGGCTGAATTAAATTAAAATTGAAAACGTATTCGAACATAACATTTCAAACAGAGAAAAACAAAAACTTATACATAGAAAGTTCACTGATTTCTTAACTCAAAATATGTCATTAGGAACCTTAACAAAAAAGTGATTGAAAAGTAATAAGTTTAAAGATACGTGTTTTTCACAAAATGCAACAAAGTTCGATAGTTTATTTTTCTACATAACTAATATTTACTAGAGAAACTAGAGCCATATTTTATTTAAAGTTTTGGAAAGGCGAAAGGGTAAAAAATATTTGGGCTACTTTTTTTTAACAATTGAGTTGACAAAATGTTTATATTGTTCAATCTTATTCAGTTCAAAGAAAGTTCCAAAGGCAAATATATGCAAATATCAATTTAAAATCAGCAGGGAGAATCATTGTTGAAGTAGACACAAAAATTTGACATCAAAGGTCTACTAAAAGGGAAGGCCAGTTTTCTATTTATAAAATGGAAGACAAGCTCACATCAACGAATTCATAAATTATCTGAAATATTCGATGGTATCCCTCTTTTCCATTAGATTTCTCTGATCTATAAGGGATTATGCAAAATATACCCTTGCAGAATATGTTCTCCATTACACATATATCCATACAGTTTTATTTTCAACTTTATCGGTGAAAATCTTATTTAAAAACTACTTAACATTTTCTCTGAGTAAAATGCATATTATACTATAGCATAAGCTCTTCAACTTGATAAGTACTATATTCTTTCATAATTTGTTGAAACTCTATATAAACACCATGTTTCATACAAGATGCTATATATATATTATATATATATATATATATATAATATTTATATATATATATATATAATATATATATATATATATATATATATATATATATATATATGAGATGCTGTCTTCATACTGCATACAGGTGTAAACATGAACGAAATAATGCATTAATGCTGCAGATTATGTATTATGCATTAGCTCATTTAAATATTATTCTGTAATGAACTATTTTATGCATGCAGATATAAGGATAATTTTCGTTGATACATGACTGCTTAGATGTTTACTGTTAGGAATATTAAATATAGAGTATTAAATACATTATGAAGAGAGTGATAATACAGTGCAGAGGCTGGCAATGCATCTTGTAAAAACCAACAGTGCAACATGTTGAAAGTTATTTTTTCGTTTTATTACTAAATTTAAAAATAATTTTTGTTTTTTTCAAGCACAAATAATAAATATTGTTTTCAAATAAGTGTTCAAACATTTTTAAATATCGTTTTAGCAATAAAAAACCCAATTTTTTTAATTATAAAACACAGAGAAATATTTGAATTCCTATTTATTTGAAAAAAAATAATCAGATATCTTTCATTTTTGTAGACTCCTTGAAAAAAATTTTGAGATATCAAAATACAAATAAAACTCGAGATGGAACTGGAAGATATTGATCATTTTATTTTTAGCTTTTTTTATGTGTATCCCTCCCCCCTTGAAAATCAAGTGTATTCTATTAATTTATTTTACTCATAAATCGGAAAGAGCAATTAAAATCATTTTAACCCCTTAACTGCCGCTTAGAATTTACGTCTATCGCTTTCTCCAGTGCCACCGTTTTTCACTTAGGCACTCGTTTGCGATGAACTGTAGGGAAAAGGAAATGTGTAAAAATATAAACAAATGTTTCTCTGAAATATAAGTATATCCTCCGCAAAAACACTGTCAAGGTCATTTTGTTGCATTCTAAAACCTTCGATATAATTTTACTGGTAGCAACTCAAAGAAAAGAATCATATTTACAAAAGACATATATATATATATACGTCTGGGTTATTTAACACATATGTTGAGTGAGGCATATATATACGCCGGTGGCAGTCAAGGAGTTAATCAGTATTTTTTTATCCATGTAGACAAAACTGTTTATGTAAACTGGAAAGAAAATTGTTGCAAGTACAAATGCTCCCGAGAGCGTGAGGGAAAAAATTAATCCATTGCAACAACATTCTTTACAACACACTAGGAAAAGAATAATTAAATTATCTAGATCCCATGAAGGACAAGAAAATTATTGCATGTTTATTTCACATTAATGTTTTGTTTATTTAAATTACTACTATTAGTTCACTCTTTTTCTCTTTATATATATTTATCTAGTTCAAATTTTCAATTGTTAATAAAATACTTTCTATTCATCCAATCAATTTCAAATAATTTTTTTAAACTTGTAGTGGATGTGTGACACACACTTGATGTTAATACACTTTTTTCAAAATATTAATTCATTAAATACTAAGAAATTAATTAAACTAAATTAATCACCGGTTTTCGATGCCAAATTAGATTTTTCTCCATTGTTGTAACAATGTAACCGTTAAAACAATGACAAAAATTGGAGTGGAAAACCGGTTTTTCAGCCAAACTAGTCAAATCGACTGTGCATTGTTACCACAATACAGACAAATCATGCTCTCTTTCAATTCTTACTATTAGTTCATTTTCTCCCTATATATATGTATATATATATATATATATATCTTTTTCAAATTTTCAATCGTTGATAAAATACTTTATATTCATCCATTAAAAGTAGAAATTGACGACAATTTTATTTTATATTACTTGTTTAATTCAAACAAATGAACTAAAGTTATTCTCCCACAATACTTTTGCTTGTTTACATTAACTGTTGAAAAATTAAATTTTTTGAAGAATTTTTTTATTACATTTGTTAAAAAAGATGTACGATTGCTTAAATATATATATTATATATCTGAAGCATCTGATTTTTTAAAAATTTTTAGTCTATAATAATTAAAATTTGGCTCATATATACAAATTGTATTACTAATAACACGTAAATACTTCTTGACCCCATTACAGCCAATTAAAAGTCATGCGATTCACTTCCCGGTGCTACCATTTTTTACATAAACTAGCGTATGCAGTGCATTGGGAGTGTGGAAAGAAAAGATACAAATAAGCAATATTTTTTTGAAATAAATAAATTATTTGCGAACATTGTCGAGGTCATTTTATTACATTCAAAAGCTTTCGGAATAGTTTTACTGATAGCACTGTATAGAAAAGAATCGTGTTTCGGAAGGACGGATATATAAGTCCGGGGCATTAAACGCACCGGTTGAGCGTATATATATACATAGGTGGCAGTTAAAGGGTTATAAATAAATATTTCAAAAAAGAACAAATTATTTTTTGAAGAGTATGAAATAAAAAACTAATCACTGATTAGCGAGACGTATATATACGCCGGTGACACTTAAGTTATTAATACTTCCAATTTAAAAAAAATTTAAAGTACCCCGATCTTTTGCATTATATATTTCAGCATAAGCATTTTTATGATTTTTTTAAAATAATTTTTCAACATTGATTTATATCTTTTAACTAAAGTTCTTTTAATTACACTTTTTTAAAAAGCGTTGATAATCTTTAATTAAAACAATTGCATTTAATAAGTCTTTCAGTTTTTTTAAATATGAATGTACTTCATTGCTAAATAATTAACTAAAACCAGATATTTATATCGTTTTCTAAATCCATGCTGGTTTTGATTTAAAAAAAGAATGTTATTCATAAATAAAGACTTTCAGATCAATGAACTATATGATGAAATTGCAAAAAGAAAGAAAGAACATTTAGTAATTAAAATTTAATATATTCCTCGTAAAATTACTTTCCTGTATTTCTTTTAAATACATTTTATTTAGTATTCCGTATTTTTTACAAAAATGTGATTGTGTTTTTATCAATCAAAATATCTTATTCAGTCATCACAAACAATAACTGTAAATCAGTAAAATATTTATTAAAAAAATTGAAAATATTTTAGCAGATTAGTTTTTTGCCCCATCCAAGATATGATTCACAACATCAAAATAACATAAAGGCTTAACTTTAATTTGTATAATGGAAAATGTAAATATAAACTGTTTGTTTTGATGGCATAGAAGTGAGAAAAAGAAAAAAAATTGATAAAAAGCATTTAAGAATGAAACAATACACTGTAAATATCAATGCGGCCATTTAAGATATTTTTTTCTAGCACAGAAATTCTAACAATTTCACCTTACTTATTGTAATAATTAATTAAAAATAAAAACCACAGTAATTTAATTAAATTTGTTTTTAGCATTTCTACTACACACTTTTTAAAATTTTATAGAGAATCACTGCTTCTTTTATAAAAAAAATAAAAACGTTACTTTTTTTGAAAGAAATATATATAGCTAGAAAAAAAAAGAAACAAATATTAAATTACTTTTCAAAGCGACGTGCAGAAGTTTTTCACTTTTTTTCTTGGAATGATATGATTAAATGAAAAAAAAAAAAAATATGCTTCACTTTCACTGAAGAAATAATTTTACGGTGTCAGTTTAAATTAAGACGCAGATGGGTAAGAAGTTAAGGCGGAAGGGTGGTCCAGGTGTTCTTGCTATTTTGTCTTTTAAGTGAGTTATTTGCAGCAATGCACGTTTAGTTCCTTCTTAATCTAATAGAATATTTTGTACGTTTATTGCTTCACAGAAAGCTAGAATGTGTTTCTCTTTCTGATTTTGAAACACTTTTTATACTTTCATTTAGACCAGACGTTGGCAACTTATTGCAAGCGGGACAGTTCTCAATGAAATTCTACGCTTTTTGGGTGGATGTAAGTTATAATTTCAAAATGGAATTTATTGAAACAGCCTCTTCAGAACTAACAGGAAGCAAAATCTCGGATATATCACACAATAAATCAAGAGTTATTTTAAACTGTCCGATGCCATTGCTGGAGCGATTTAATTGTTTGAAGAAAACTGCAGAAGTTATGCTTTCTGCTTTTAGTTTAACCGTATTTACTCGAATCTTAGCCTCACTATTTTTCCAGTGTTAATGCTATTGAAAATCGGGTGTGGCTCAGAATCGAAGTCAAAATATTTGTTGGATGGGGGAAATTGAGTTTTCATGCTTTTTCAAAAGGAAAAATGCAACCATTCATTTTGGCTACTTGTATCGATGGCTTATACCATTCCATAGTTTATCTTCAATGTTCAGTCTTATACTAAACATCGTTTTCTACTCACATTTAAGAAATATTTTTGTATATGTTTTCTTCTACTCACGCTCTTTTTTACTTTTATATGTAGAAGAAAAGGAAAGCTGAGTAGAGGTCATTGAAAACCTGACACAGATGGAACAAATATACATCGATGGCGTTAGAAAAATAATATATTTTTTTGCTTGCAAGTGTTCAGCAGTCTTTAACATCCTTTTAAATACAGTAGAACGTCGTTTATCCGAATCAATTGGGACCGGACACCGTTCGGATACATGGTTTTTCGGATAACTAAAAACCGAATGCGATCCATGCAGTAAATGATACTGGACACTATACAAATATTGAAATTCATCCCATGCGGGAAACGTGCTTGAAGAAAACGCCAAAAAAGGGGCGAAATGTCGCAATTTTAACTTGATTGTGGAAAATAATCACTTATTTTTTGCTGTACCATTGTACACCTTCGTTTTTTCACTGTAGGTCTCTGATTCTTTTGAGCAACAGTAGTTGAGTAGGACAGCACTCTGATTGTTGTTCGTACCACTCCATAACTGTCTCTAACGCAGAAACGCGTCAGAATTTGATGGACCCTTGCTACTTTCATTGTTGTTGTCCTCGTCTTTATCCGTTTCATTGTCGACAGAGTCGGATTCTTCTTGCACGGAAATCACTATCTCGTCATTATTTAGCATTTGAAATACATAGTATGCCATCCAGTTTTCTAAGTCAACAAAACTCAACAAAAGAGCACGAAAACACTTGGAAAAAAATTGACCTAATATTCCTCGCAGATATGTTTATCCAATCACACAACTGAAATTCCCCAAATATCTCTCACCTTGGGTTTTCCCGTCACTTTTGACCTCACAGGAAACAAATGTTGAGCATTGCACTGTTCGAAAATGTATCCGGGCATTGGTTCGGATATTTGACGATCCGGATAGTAAGCGTTCGGATATACGACGCTCTACTGTACATTCTTTTTTAAATTGTTGCATAACAAATGCATTGGAGGGCACGGAAGACGACTCCGAGTGGGAAAATGGCGACGAAGTCAACTGTGACAATCGGAGTGACGAATCATTTTTTAAACATGATACTGACGGTTAGAGAAATTACAGGTTCATGTAGGTATTTGCAATTTTTTAATGCTGACAATATAAATAAATTATTATTATATCGCATTTAACAATCTTTTAAAAATTTCTTAAGGATTGGATATTGATGAACCTTGTACACAATATTTTATTTATTTCTTATTTTTCTTTTCAAAAACATATAGAGAATTGTAGGATGTGTCTTAGAATCAATGACAACATTTTTTCACAAAAACATTTTCAAAATTTAGGATGCGGCTTAGAAGAAATGGTGGCTTAGATTTGAGTAATTCGAGTTATTTTGTGAACAAAGTATTTTCTTATATAAGGAGAATGCGGAAAAAGTTCCGTAAAAATGTATGAAAAAAATATTTTTCGAGCTTGGAGTTAAAAACAATATGTATGTTACTTATAATGCTGAGTTATAAATTAGAGCAATAACGTAACTTGATTAATTTTGAGAAGGTAAATTTAATAATTTCTTATACACACAGTAAACATTAATTATGTTGCTGTAAAAATGACGCAGTGTTTTTAAGATAGATTTTGAACTAAGAAATAATGTGTAGTAATATATTTTACGTCAACTCAATTATTTTAATTTTACGCCTAATGCATACGAAAAAATTCAGCTTAATAAAAAGTTAACTTTTTGAATTATCACTCTGGGAAGAAAAATTGCTATTTTTTATGATAGATCATTATCTTTAATTTATTTAATTAAGTCAACAAGATCAATGATTAATTAACGCTAAAATATGCAAACATTTTAAGTTAAGATATCCTGGCACGTTTAGGGATTTCTTTTAGAATATATAGCACGCTAAAATATTATAAAAACTTCTAAGGTTCAATACCAACGTTGTTGTTGTTACTTAAGCCACCTGTCTGACGTAGTCATAACGAGGCTCACGAAATTCATCATGGCAATGGGCTAGAGATACGCCTGTCGTTAACCGAAGCTTTGAGCCCCATGAAGGTGACAGAACGCTTTTGCTCACGACAGATGGTGACACCATTAGGACCCACTGATTTAACGAGCACGTACTCCGTGTACACTCGGTGGATATTTGGTAGCATCGAACCCAGGCCTTTCGGTCTGGCGTCCGATGCTCTAACCACTAGGCTACCCACGGCCCTCAATACCAATAAATATTAATACTTATAACCAACCCTATTTAAAACAAATTACCTAAATTTTACAAAAAAATCACCCTTATAAGGAAAATTTTGGCAACATTTTTGAAAAACTTCCAAAAAATTAGATAAAAAGTAATAAACTTATGTCAGTTAAAGTATTATTAAAACAAATTAGATGCATTTATCTAAAGAATGTCCTAAAATTTTAATGTTTTATTTAAAGATAAACATTTTAGAAAACCGATCGAATAAATATTGTAACAAATGTGGCATACTCACGAGGCTGTTATTGAAATAACAGGCCATAACTCAAAAAGTATTCATACCGAAAAAATTATTTTAGTCAGTTTTCTAGAAAATAATACAAATATCAGGCGTAAAAGGTTTCATAGAAATACATTAATAATATTTTGAGTTATCAGACTCACCATGATAGATTCTGAACAATTTAAATGCCCACTTCCGGCGGATTAATCACTCAATTCTAGTTTTTCTCACATTGTGTAAATTATTGTAACTCCAACTCTATGTAATACAGAATCAAAGTAATATATGTTTTATAAAACCAAAAGATTTTTTTTTTTGCTGTATCCAAAAAAATAACAATCGAAAAATACGTGTTTTGATCACAGTGGATCATTTCAATGAGTACAACCTAAGTGGGCCAACATTAAAACTCTCTAGCTCTAAGGAATACTTAATTTTCGTTTCTAAAATCGCTATAACTTAAGTATTTATGAGACTGATGTATTGATCTTGTAAAATTTGTTACTCTTAATACATATTTAAGTTTTTGTGACATTTCGTGAAGCCATCAACCCCTCAAAAAATACTAAGTCAGAAATGTAATTAAAATAAAACATGAAAATTTTTCTATTTTCTCAACATTTGACCTTCAAGCGCATTTCTGTTTAAAAACACATTTTAACTTATGTATTTATATAAAATATTTTATTTTAAAATATTTCTTATAAAATATTTTAACTTGATCATCATTTAGAAAAAAAAACATTGTTGATTTATATTTCTTTATCAACGAACATAAATCCACTAAATTATTATTATCACCCAATCAAACATCCTTTATATACTAGAAAAAAAGAAAAAAAATCCTTTATATACTAGTCTTATATAATCTTTAGATAGATGATTTAGAACCGATTCTATATTTTTTATTAATAGTTTCAATTATTATAGAAATATTGTCCTTCTCCATGATATTCAGCATAATGGCACCGAAATACATTGTTGACGCTATTCTATTTTATTGACTGTGAGCAATGAAAACTGTCAGAATGGTGAATTATTCGTTTTCAATTTTATTCTGCAGAAAATTCTCAGAATAAAATTCCATTCATTGTGAAAAATTACCTCTCGCCACATGTGGTGGATAACAGTAAAGTTGCCAAGATTCGCCAAAAGTGATGGATGCTTGGGAACAATAATTTATCATAGTTATCCAGGACATCAGATATGGACAGACGCTTCTACGAAGAAAATTTATTTTATTTCTTAAATTTTTGGCACCAAAATGGAAATTCGACACTTATTGATTAATCGTTCAAAAATTATACCCAGAGGTTTGCTTGCGTAAAGAAAAAGTTCAGGGAATGGCATTCTTTTTTCCTTCTAGTTGTTTAGTCTACGTTTTGCATTGCTTGCTACTTTAAAAAAAGACGTTTCAATGGACACTACACTGTATCATTCTTTAGGTTTTTATGACAAATCCGATAAAAAATAACTTTGTTCCAAAATTGTAATTCCTCATTGAACAAGTTTTACATCAGGGGTCGGCAACCTTGTAGCTGCAGTGTGCCGAACAAATCCATCAATATGTGTGTGATCCAGGGACCAGAATAGTAAAAAAATATTATATAAGTAAGAAATATATAAGAAATATATTACTGCAGTAAAATACATGCAGATTTAGAAAATGAAGGTCACACATATGGATTTGGAGTCTTATTATATGTTAATTATGTACACTATCAATTATCACAGCAATTAAACAATATATACATAACAAAAATTATACTTTAAAAAAAACTAAGTGACACCCTTTTATAGTTAATCGAACTATGTAAGTTGTAACTTAATCTTTTTGTCGCCAAATCTAGAAATGGGATCTAAAATTAGTCACCAGATGTGGCATGCGATCTGAAAATGGAAAATTGTTTATCCTGATGATTCGGATCAAGACAATGGAACGAAATTATTAAATTATTTTACTGTCATCGGTCCTGGACACGTGAGAAAAATTTTGAATTAATCTAATATTTCAAAAATGGTAAAAATTATATTCAAAGATTCCGTTACATACAAGTGAAGCTTATAAAAGGGTGTTCGAAATAAGAACGTGCCGTTTAATTAAAAGTAGTGTATAGCACACCATGTGAATCAAAGTCAATTCTCCTTTTGACTGAAATCAAGCTTGATATTTGTGTATTGGTCGGAGAAACCGAACGATAAGAAATAAAATGTCTCAGATGCAAAACGGAGACACAAGGCGTTTTAACTTTATGTGATAATTTTGCAGAGTCTGTGTGTGCATATATATACACACACACATACACACAAAATCCACAACCGTTTGAAAAAAAGGTACGGGCATAAAATTTTTTTGTAAGAGTGTGAGAAAAGTTATTTCAATCTACAATATATGAAATATTCTTAATGGTATGCAGAGTGTACTTATAAAAAGCAAACATTTGGGGGGGGGGAGCTTAGTGTTCCATGGTTATAAAATAAAAAAAATAAAAATGTTCAGGCTTGAAAAGTAAAAATTAAAATAATATTTTCCCCTTTTTGCATTGTATTAAGTATTATGGGCCGGCTGGGTGGCGTGGTTGGTTTGTTGTTGGTTTTTAACACCTAAGATTGCGGGTTCGACCCCGGCCTAAATCGGTGGATTTTCATGTTGCATAAAATCGACAGCAGCCCTGTCATATGATTTATAAGGCATGTAAAATACCTAGAGTGCCTGCTTGTCTTGGTTTTGCTCTCGGCAAAATTAAATCCTAGTACACGTTCACATCGTCGGAGCTCAGGTGCCTTAATCTTGGGAGGAAACCGGGCGTCAAAATTACCTGAGACGATTAGTATTCGCCTATATGGTGCCACATTAAAAAAGAGATACCAGCTTCCGAGTAGTGTACTAGGTGTGCAAAGATAAAACACCAGTCCGCAATCCATTAGGAAAAAAAAGTGTTATGTTTAATTATATTCAACAAAAAATGTGCCATTTTTTGTAACATTTTCGGGGAAAATAATTTGACGCTTAAGGGGTTAATGCATTAGTTTCAGATTGAGCACTTAGTAAAAAATTGAATTACTTTCAACAAAATTTAAATAGTCATGGGAAAAATATAAAAGGAACTAAAATTACAAAATTGACGAATCGAATGTATAATTATACAAAATATAAATGGACCTAGTTAACTTCTTATTTTAGCCCGTAATCCAGTGTAACATTAATTGATTACTTCAAAATAAGTTTTCAGTATAAATAAAACATGCGAAACCCACCTATCCTTTAAATTCTAAATCTTGTTTGATTCCCACTTTTTATAAGAAAAAAAAACTCTGCGCGTGCCTTCAGAACTTTCAGCAGACATCACAAGTCTCAAATTCGCTGAAATGGCTTTCCCCGAAATACTCAGTATGCAGTTTCAAAGTGGTTCTTATAAGTTAAAAAGGGAATCCAACTACTCTTAAAAACTCTCCAAAAAACCAAATTCTTTCCCATTTTCTCTTACCCATCATGTTATTCTTCCTCTTCGCTCTTTTATTTCGGAACTCGCCTGCATTTTTATCAGATTTGATTTCTTTTAAACCCATCCTCTTTCTTTTTCTTTAATCTTTTTCTCCTTACTCTCTGCAATATTTCCTATATTTCGTCTAGCATTCTACCTGTGAAAAGTGTTCAAAAATGCATTTTCTTTCACTGTTCCTCTAAATGTTTTTTTCATCAACTGGTGACCTAGTTATACAAGATAAGTCATAAGGTTAGTTTTCTTTGTTTTTTTAGTTTCCTTTGTGTTTTTTTGCTTTCGTTTCTGTGAAATTTTATACAGTATCAATTTCTAAGTGTAAAATCAACGAAGAATGAAATGGTGTGATTAATTCCATGTATTTTCTTTTCCAAAAGTATGTGTTTTCTCTGATTCTCTTCACACACTAAAGTTTATTATATACTGAAATATATTTGAATGGGTATGCTTTTTATACTTGTATTCGGTTCCAAATAGCATTGAATACATTTTAGCATATATGTATCATAATATGTTCATACATATCTATTTTAAATAATGCAAGGGAAATTATAATAGCATATAGTTGGTATTTTGGATGATTTTTTATTTTTATTTTCCTTAAGTATTTAAGTTATATGGAAGCAAAACTTTCAGAATCAAAACGATCGCAAGGACAACGCGAAAACAATAATATATATATAATCTATACAAAAAAAAACGACACACCAAAACGGAGTTTCCCAATTGTAATCAAATTTTACATGCAAAGACAATTGTACCAAACATGCAAATAATTAAAATTTGATGTCCAATGAATAGTGCGAGCTACAGTGCATGGGAACTACGTACTCAGCAGTTATTTATAAGAAGCTATTTTCAATCTGATGGTCAAAATTTCTGTTGCACTCGATTTAAGATACCTTTTAACGACTGATAAAATGCCTCACCGCAAGATTCGAGCTCATTGCGAGCAACTGACAGAGTTTGAAAGGGGTGGTATCATTAGATTAAAAGAGGCAAGTTGGGCAAATCGGAGATTCGCTCGTCATATGGGTCGAAGCGATATCATCAGAAGATGCTGGCAAGAATGGGTGGTCACTGGTTTATTTCAACGCCATGATGATAGCGGTCGATCTAGGGCCATAGCAGATCGGGAGGACAGATTGATTGTCGGATCAGCTGTCACAGTGTCTGATTTATCGTTATCAACCATCAGATGTGCGAACAGCACTTGGGTGTCAACCATGACCATTTACAGACGGCTGATAGAGCGAAATTTACGCTCGTACCGACGCTACACCCCCTGTTACTCAGCCAGATTACAGTGGTGCTTCACTGAATCAATTTGGAATCATGTTGACTGTGGACGTATAGTGTTTAGCGATGAATCACGCTTCCAACTGGGTCTTGACATTCATTCTGGAGACGACGGTACATTCTTCATAGACCCTCAACTAGGAGTCATGGTTCGGGGTGCCATTACTTTTGACAGCCGGACATCTGTTGTAGTCATTAGAAGCACACTTACAACACAGAGTTACGTCGACAATATTATGAGAACTGTTTTGCTATCTTTCCATTTACCGTGCCCTACAATATAATACCAGTTCACATACAGCACGTGTTGCTATGAACTGTTCAGCAGCTTTTCGAACACTTCCTTGGTCAGCGAAATCGCCAGATCGTTCTCCTTTTGAGCATGTCTGGGATATGATGTGAAGGGGCTGTATTCCCTGGAATGCATATGGCATGCCCCGACAAATGGAGCAAATTTGGCAAGAAATACCGCAGAATACCCTCGGGGTGCTTTATCACTCTATGTCACGTCGTGTGACAGCTTGCATCTAAGCTAGAAGTGAATCACAACACGTTATATAGCCCGTCACTTTGTAACTATGTAACTGAAATAAATCACTTAATTTTTTTGAAATTTGAATCATTTTCTATTCCGTACATAATATTTCTATTCACCAATTTTTATCTCTATCGGACAACTCGTTCTTGGTGCGTCGTTAATATATACAAATAGTTATAAAACCAAAGTATATATAACCACAGTGTTATATACATATATATATATATATATATATATCTAATATATAAAATTCTCTTGTCACAGTGTTTCTAACCAAACTCCTCCGAAATGACTAGACCGATTCTTATGAAATTTTGTGCGTATATTCAGTAGGTCTGAGAATAGGATGTAAACTATTTTTCATTCCGATATTGCAATTAGTTGAAAAGATGTTAATTAAAAACCTTAAAACGCGTAATTGTTTTACCCCTGTGCGTTGCTTTTTTCGCCGTTTATTTCGCTTGGCGTTGAAAATCGGTTTCGCGCCACATGTGTGACTTTTCTTTGTTCTGCCATCCAAATCGACCTGCTCATGGGTTACAATAGCAAAATGGGTGTCTATAGCAAATCAAAAATCACCAAATTTGGCGAATGAAAAGTTTTCCCCCTCATTTTTTTGAACATATCTTTAATTCAAAAATTCCTATATTGCATGGTTTATAAAACAAAAATGTCTAAAATATTTGATGAAAAATTTAATCTTTTTTTTTACTTTGTTTTCATTATTTAAAATAAGTGACACGAAATAAATGAAACGGCTAGACCGATTCTTTTGAAATGTTGTGCTTACATTCAGTAGGAAACAGGTGTTGCGTGGGGACTTGATGTCATACAAATCTATCGATGCAGTTTACGATACCAACGTAGCTGTAAATTATCCAGCAGAGTTTTTGAGCTCATTGGATTTTCCAGGCATGCCACCTCACCATTTACAACTGAAGGTTGGATCTCCGGTTACTTTGCTTCGTAATTTGAACCCACCATGGTTGTGCAATGGCACGTGATTAGTCATCAAAAATTGATTGAAAACGTTGTCGAAGCTAGAATTTTGAATGGCAAGTTCCGGAAATTAGATGTATTACTACCGCGTTTTCCTATTATTCCCACAGATGTGCCAAATGAATTCAAACGGATTAAATTTATTATATACGGGGTATATTATATATATTCGAAGAACAAGTTATACAGTTCATCAAGGATAAACCGAATATCAGCACAGGAGCTATTGTTCCCAGTCAGCCTGATTCATCATCCTTGGATTTCTTTTTCTGGGAAAGAAGGCATGAAAGATTATTTGTACGACACCCCGTTGACAATGAAATTGACCTGGTTGCATGTAGAGTGGCTTCTGCAGCATGCGTTGTCCGTGATATGCCAGGCGTTTTTAAACATATTCGTCCTATCGTGGCGAATCTGATAACTCAAAATATTATGAATGTATTTTTATGGAACTTTTTGCTCCTGGTATTTCTACTATTTTTTAGAGAATGTACTAAATTAATTCATACTGCATGAATTTTTATTTGAATTATGGCCTGTTATTTAATAACAGATTCATAAATATGTAACATTTGTTGTAATATCCATTCGATCACCTCTAAAATGATCATTATTTAATAAAAAATTAAAATTTAAGGACATTTTCTAGATAAATGCATCAAATTTGTTAAAGTAATAGTTTTACTGATATAAGTTTATTACTTTATTCTCTAATTGCTATGGAGTTTTCAAAAATATTACTAAAAATTCACATATAATTGTGATTTTTGTAAAATTTACATAATTTATTTTAAATATTATTGCCTAAATACTAATATTTATTGATATTGATCCCTAAAATGCATTTATAATATTTTAGAATGATATATTTTGAAAAAGTTCTCTGATGTGTTCGGATACTTTAATTACTTAATTAATGAAAAATTTAATCAAGAAAGTTAAACATTAATAAATTTCCATACCAACTCATGTCACATGCATGTTTAAGAACAAATCATACTCGTGAAAAATTTGTTAATTATTAATCAAATCATTCTGCGCTAGCTAGATTTCATCATCTTTTCTTCCTTTTCCTGAACCATAATAGTTTTTCAACGCTCCAGACACTCAAACTGCTTTATCCACTAGCTCTTGTTTTCTGGTCATTTGATTCGCAGAGGAAGTTAATTGAAGTAGAGTAAATTAATGCGCTCAACGAGAACTGATCTGAAATTCTGTGGATGTGTTGTCGGCGGATGAGGTAATTTAAAACAGCCAACAGCCCCAAGGGTAATCTTTTGTATGAACAGGAAATTAAACGGGTTTCAGATTTTAAAGTGCTTATTATTCTGGTAATGAGGTTAGAGAAAGAGAGAGCGAATGCTGTGATAGGTATCACTTGATATTGCTTTTAATAATGGGCGGTGGAAAATCTATTCGGCGTAAAATATTCTTTTAGGAAGTGGAAACCGGTTTTTTTCTGTTAGGTGTTAATTTAAATTTAAATGAAGTAAATATGATAATGAAGAAATTTTCAAAAGTCCATTAAAATTAAGTGGATCGGACTTAAACGTGTATTGTCTTGAGTGATCTGCATTAATTTTAACCTTGAGCGCAAAATTATACTTTTAAATAATTTGTTTTATAATTATTAAATTAGTGATATATCAGTTAGCATTAATTGTATGAAAGGTCTATATAAATTGAAAAAATAACATGCGATAAAAAGCATTATAAAATACTTTATATATATATATATATATATAATATATATATATATATATATATTCTTTGGTGTCATCAAACTAGTTTAACAGTTTAACCCCGCTTAGTCGGTCCTAAGTTCGAAATTACTTTCTGACTTTCTAGGTTCCCTTTTAGATTTCCTTACTGAATTGTTTTTCTTTTTTACTTTTATATTTTTATTATGTTATGTGTCATTATGTGGTTAATGCAGTGCTTCTCAAACTTTAAATGTTTGCGACCCAATTTTCAATCATAATTTTCATCGTGCCCCCCCCTCTATAAAAACAATTTATTGAGTGCAATAAAAATGTACTTTGATGCTAAAGATACAATATGAATTTTATTATAAACCATAAAAATTATCAAAATAAGTAATAAATTTTGCATACGACAAGCTCACGGAAGGCACTACTAAAGAAGAATTAAACTTGTTTTTAATGCATTGATAAATTAATTTTCAAAAGCATTGAATGTTACTGATACATTTATAAGTGTAAATTTGAATTTAATTTTTATTATATCAGAATGCATTTTAGTTTGATTCCTTTCAGTACATAATACTTATTTTATATCTTTTGTGCTTGACTTTTCATGCACTTGATCTAGGAACATGCACTTGTTCCAGAAAGCAATAAGCTTCTATATGCCTTCTCGGGATTAGGTTTTCTTAAGGTCGTGATGACTCTTTTGCACCGCATACCGAATGTCCCTGTTTGAGGCAAATCTACGCTGTATTAATGTTTCAATGATCTATCCAAGGAGATGAAGGTCTGATGGAGATAGATCTGGACTGTAGGGAAGATTTTCTGTATTCCCAACCTTTTGATTGCTTTGGTAAGGATTCGGAGTACCCATCGCGCACTTACTTCACGGAATCAAGTTTGTTGGGGATAATTTGATAGGCAGAACCGTAATTAATTTTTAGAGAAGGTGCGATCTCATTTATATTAATAATCTATAGAACATGATGAATGGTGCCATCATTGGTTAAGGTTCATGGCCGCCCAGGTGCGTTGGTGATTTGACCAATTTGAAACTTTTCGATCCACAAAAATTACTTTTGCATTCTACTTTCTCCCGTATTATGACTAGTGTCTCCGATGAATTTCTGCACCTTTCACGCCCTATAACCACAAAAATCTGATTATTCTTCAGTGCTTCTCTTTGATGCAATATAATAGCTGAGGTTGCTGATTGGCAACAATTACGATCTTGATTTTAACTTGAGCACACATGACCATAGACGTTCCAACTCAACACATGTGCTTGCGGCTGCCACCTATCCTTGTGAGATCGAGTGAAAAATTTAAAAATTTAAAAAGTTACAGGATGATGAAGTGGGGATTGTCAACGAATGACGCACCCTGCCTGTCATGATTGTAACTCTCCTAGTAATCTGAAAAAAAAGGAAAAAAAATAACCAAAAAGAATGCTGTTGTCGTGCAAATTTTGAAGAAGAAAATCAATTTCCGTCAAATAGCAACTATCTGAAATGAAAAGAGATTCTTTAAACATTTTTTTTTTTACTTTTCAGAATTTTTTAAAAATAATAAAAAATGAAATTTTAGTATAGTTTTATTTAGTGCGATAGAGTAATGTATAGAGAAGGTTTACTTTAAACTTCCAATATATTGTCCAATATATAACTTTAGACATCATGACAAGAGTCTAGAAAAAAGTAGTTTTGAGGAAAACGCGTTTGAAGCTTCGGGTCAAGTAACGCGCAGACTAGGCCATGGTACTTTATACTTACATTTTTTCAATCTGCGACTCGTGCTCCATATATTGGGCCTTCCTCTACTTAAAAGAAACGTATTTTTCGAAGTTGTTTCTTCCAAGCAAGGAGTTCTGATCTCCTTTGAAGCGTCAGAAGTTCGTATTTCTGAGCACTCAATCCGGATATTGTCCCGTTTAACGGCGAATCCATGAGCTTCTGGGCCGATTTTTATTCCCATAAGGGTCAACATTTTTAAAATGGGAATAAAGCCTTCATATTAAAAATGCAAACTGCCATAGAAGTTTCAATGTCCCCCAATCCGGTATAGTGGCTAGCGACTGCCGTGCCGTAGGCCCTGGGTTCGAATCCCGGAGAAGACATGGATGCATGCAAATGTATAGTGCCTTTGCGGCATGGGGGTACTTTAAATAGCCGTCGAATCTCAAGTCCTCTAGGGAGGTTGGTGGTTAGGGGAAGAGAGTTGTGAGGCCCCTGACCCTCCCCCAGGATGTTCTCCCTCAAAATTGGGGTGTAACTGAGCTAAATCGTGCTGTCACCTGAATGGTGCTCAAGGCTACGGGCAACGACAGGCGTACATTTGGCCCCTTTCCCCGATAAATTTCGTGAACCTGAATCTGACGTAGTCGAAATCAGGTGACATAAGAAAAACAACATGTTTCGATTTCAATTGTGTGTGTTTCAGCATGCATACGTTTAGGTGCAAAAGTCCATGCTAATGAATTCAAAGATTCATTATTATTTTGGGTTTCTGAACCTAAACATTGACTCAGTAAGCTATCTAGTGATAAATTCTTGTAAATAGGTTTTATTATTATGTATTGTTTGATTTTTTCCGACGGTGCCGGTTTAGATGCCGCGTTAGTATACAATACCTATATCTCCAAAAATAATTATAATTTTGAAAATTCCTCTTAAGTACATATTCTTATAAGCTTTGAAAATATAAAGATAAAAATGAAAAATAGATTTTCTTAAAATTTTTAGACTGGAATACATATTTAATAAAGTTATAAAACGAAAAGTGTAAGTATTTGTTGGCTAACTTTTATGTGTGTGTTACCTAATATTTGAAAAATGGAGTGCACCCTGTGAAGCATTATGATGTCTGAGCAATTTATAAACAAATTAAAACCAGTTTACATGAATTGGACTTTGTTATTAGCAGTCTATTGTTTGTAGATGGAGATCGTAAATATAAGAAGGTATTACTAGTATCTCCTTATCTCTTAGAATCGAACCCAGTGTTCCTTCTCTATATTTAAAGGATTTGGTTAATGATTATACTAATTTTGAATAAATCGGTTAAAGAATAAGTTTGGTATTTGTTATATTACTACTAACATTTGTACAAAGTATCAAATGATAATCTAGGAATAAATTTATGACAGTAGCCGAAATTTGTCAAAATATTGTTTTTTTCCAGTAGATGATATATTTATTTTATTTTAAAATGTTTATACACTTAAAAAAACAATAAGTTATACGATTTTATTTGTAATACTACTTGAATTTCTGTAAAAAGTGGTCTTTCTTTTTAAAAATAATAGATCATGCTTCCTTTTAAAGCTAGAATTACATGTTCTTTAGAATTGGTAGAAAATCATATAATTTCTACAAAAAAAAAGAACTTTTATTTGGTACATTTAATGTTTTACAAATATAAATACACATAAAAGATAAATAAGGGAATGCAATCTTAAGTGTGGAATCTAATTCTAAGTTTAGTTATAAATCCTAAAAAAAGTATTCTACCGAACAAAGTTAGAGAAAATATTATCTTCGTATAGTCCTTTGTTACACTTAAAAAAAGATCACATTTTTTGCTTCCGGATTTTCACGGTACCCCAAATAATTTAATTTCACCTGCAGGAAGAAAGGAGAAAAAATTTTAAATCATAAAAAAGCAAGGAACTTAATCTTTTTCTTCTTTCTGTACAAACATGGGCGACGAAACAAGGACCATATAAAGGTTTACCTGCGTTTGCTAACTTTTTGCATTTGAAAAGCGGGAAAAAGTTGGAACACAAAAGGGGAAAAGTGATAACACAATGGCGGCCTAGAACCAAAGTTAGAGGAACCGAAATTGAATTTTCCTACTTTCTCGATTCAAGAAAGCAATACCATAACACAAAGAAGGAAAAAAATCATAAAAATAATTTGAAAAAAAGCCGAAAGTGGGATCAAAAACTTGTTTTTTGAGCTTATTTTTGATAGCCCATATCTTCTGTTAGTGGCATACGCGCAAGTAGTCATGGGTAAATTCTATGAAAGATGGAGAAGCCGAAATAAAACTTCCTTCTGTTTTCCAAGTTGTAAGACGGAAATAGGGAATTCAAAATAAATTAAGCAATTTGAAACAATAAGAGAATGGATTGCGGTTGATAATACAAAGGAAATGTGAATAAAACAAAAATTTTCATTAAATCCTATTTTACTACGATAAGAATAGTGCATAAGCAATTATTCCCACTTCAGTGAAATGAACGTGAAATAGACAAAAAGTAGAGAGAAACGCTATTTTCTGCTTCAGTGAGAAAATAATCGCTTGGCGTGAAGGTGTTTTGTTTCTTCAGCTGCCTCTTGTAAGAACAATAGAAACAGCTGTCAACTTGGCGAGTTATCCGTTGCAAATGTTTTAGTAAACATTGTTTAAAAAAACTTTTTATTGATGTATAAATTAAAGGCGAAAATATGAAGCGTTTTCCCATTAATCAGTGGCGAAAATTTTAAATTAATAAGTGTTTAAATGTATTTAAAATAAACAATAATTATTGAAATCAGAAGAATTGTTTTTTGCTTAGTTTGAAACGGGGTTATTTCATTACTATGTACTACAGTGAAATATTGAGTTGAGTAAAAAGTCATTGTGGTTTTTTTTATCTATGTTTTTCTATGTCATATATTTATGTAAATGTTAAAGTGCAATCAATGCTATGTATTCCGGACTTTTTGTCATCATTCGGTGAGCCTCATAATTCCATTTTCAAAGAATAGCTTGACTATATTTGCTAAAAATGAACAAGGTGCTGACTTACAGGCCTAATCTGAAAATTTAAGGTTATTTCCTGAAAGGCGTTTTGAAGGGGAAAAAGGAGTGGAAGTCTGAAGGTAAAAGGTCAGGTGAGTGTGTTGGGTAGAACGGCGCATCCCATTCAAGCTCCAATAATTTTTGACCAGTCGCCAAAGAGATGCGTGGTCTCACGTTGCCTTGATGGACCACTACTCCTTTACTATTGACAAGCTCTTGATGTTTCTGAATGAATGCTTCGTTCAAACTGCCCTATTGTCTAAAGTACGTATCCAAACCGATTGTTTTATGCTTTCGGTGGAGCTCAAAAAAAACCCTCACCTTCCAATTCCATCCCAATAAGAGCATAAACTTTTACTCGTATTGACGAAGCTCTAAAATTGAAGTCGTTGATGGTGAATCATCACTTCGGGATTAAAAATGTTTGAGCATCACATTTTTGCAAGTAATGCACTTCTGATTGCCAGTAATCATTCGCTTGAAAAATGATCGTTTTCATGAGCATATCTCAGCTGTTCATTCGTGCGTAAATTGAACTTCCTTCAGTTCATGAAGAACCCAAATATCGAGCTTGCTTGCGTATCCCAATTTATTTAGGTGGATTTGAACACTTTTCTGACTGATCTTCAGTGTATCTGTAATCTATCGTCTCGGATAAAGGGGGTTTGACTGGATCAATGACTTTATTTTGTCATCATCTATCTGGGCAGACGTTTCTGATTGAAGAGCATTTTTCAAATCAAAATCACCAACTCGTAATTTTTTATACGAGTTTTGGCTTTGGCATTCTTGTAGAGATCGTCACCATGAACACAACTTAATTTTTCACAAGCTTGACGTGATTTTTTTTTTCATTTACGAAAGTAAAACAGTTAACTATTGCTAAAGTGAAAAGTTTGGTCCTCAATGTGAAGTATGGTGTCAAATCCCCAAAACTCAACGAAATCGTTCAATTTTTCTTATAGTTAAGCTTTAACTGCCAGCTATCAAAGGACGTAACACCTACTATTGCAGTTACTTCAAGTATTTCAGAAACTGCACTACTCTCATCTGTTGCAACAAAAAAACACTGCGACATTTTACTCAATCCATTGTAAAATTTCATTGTCTACTTTACATCTTACTTTGATAAGGCCGTGTTATCCTAGGGGATATAGTCACGAATTCGTGGCCAGAGTGTCACGGGTGCAAATGCTGGTGTCACTGTAAACTCACCATGCAGAATGGGGTCAATGTCCGTTAAATCTGACGAGGCTCAATGCCCTTCCGTTGGTGTTGAGTGGTAGTTTGGAGAGGGTTGTGACAGATCAGGTACCGTCCTTGTGTGTCACCTCGCTAAGGTTCAAAATTATGAGGATCTTCGCCAATAGCCTTTGTGTTGCTTTACAGTATGACGTTAATAAAACTGTCACTCTCCCTCTAATTTACATTGATTGTAATTATTTAAAATGTTATTCTATTATATATTGATAAAATATATTTTCTTTGTTCGATCTAAGCTCTTGGCCAAATGGAAATATATTTTATTCCGAAAAAAATATGCTAGATAAAACTCCATAGAGAGATAAATTGAAATCACGGTCAAAATTCCTGCCTCAAATTTAAGCACAGTTGAAAAAATTACAAATGTGACACCCAAAACCAAATAGTACATTTCATGATTATTCTCGTGTAGCTATTATTTCCTTTATCACACGCATTGCCTACCTCAAATTCATTAACTTTTACAATTTCTTTTTCACCTCATTTCCTCCTTTCGTAACAATTTCATTGTCAACAAACCGGACGTATCATAGTTTTTCGTCTCATTCTAGGCGACAACATCCCTCAAAACGGAGTCCTTACCAACGGACAAGGGGTTGTCACTCCTTAAAGAAAGGGTGCGTGACATTCCCCGAATGACACAGAAGATGGGTCAACATAGCCCTCCCCTTCCATGTCCCTCAGACAATGTCGCCTCTTTATTGATTGAATCCCCAAACACTTCTAACTGTAAGGCTGGGGGAAAGAAGACGGAAAAAATAGGAATGGTTTCTTGGAGCTAGAATTAATGTCTTCCACCAAGTAAAATAATAATAATAGCTGGAGGAAAATAAATAAAAAAAATAAGGGTATACCCTTTCCTGTCTCTTTCCTCGGAAGGCATTTGTCCTTTTTCCTTTTTTCAAATATAAGAGGAAGAGAAATGGCAATCATTTGCTTGGGACGCGTCCAAATCGATTAATTTAGTTTTGGAAAGATGGTCTTTGGAAAATATGAATTTTTTATTTTTCAACTCTGATATTTTATGCTGTACATCTTTCCCTTGATGTTCTGTTTGTGGAAATCAAATATTTTTTTTTGTACATTTCTTTTACTGATAGGGTGTAAGGGTAGTAAATAAATTTCGGCGAGGAATGAAGAAACCATTTCGACAGCAAGGAATCACGAGTTTGTTTTATTTACTTTTTAGAGAATATGATGTGACTGAGAGTGGACAATCTGTTTGTATTTATGGACACAATAAATTCATGACAATAGTGCTTGTTTTGTTGCTTTTTTCAATGACTACCACCAGCAAGTAATGTAATGTCTTTGTTGAATGGAATCTTTTCAAAGACTTGATACGAAATAAATCATTTAATCTCTTTTTCGCATGGAAGAATTGAGTTCTGGTATAATTCTATTAGAAAATATAAGGAAACTAATATTTTTGTTAGTATAAAAACTTATACTCTTTTCTGAGAATATACTCATGAAGTTTAATAGTTAAAAATCCAATGTAGGCTAACATTTCTTTACTTGATATGGAATGTTAATGAATAAATAAATCCGAGTAATTAAAAAATAGTTTATTTATTTAAAAAATTATTAAGAATTATAATAAAGTAATAAATATTTTATTCATATTTAATTATTTAAAAACTTCGAAATTAAAACAAAAAGTTGAATGCATAAATATGAGACTACTCAGTGATATTTATATAACCAAAATATTGCATTATCTTATTTTAAATAACTTTATTTTATGAATAATTGTAGAGAATTCTTAAAAAATATATTTATTTCATAAAATATAATAATTGCTCAAAAATGAAGATATTCTTTTGATAATATTGTTAAGAAAATGAAAAATTATTTTAATGCGTATAAAGTACAAAGGCTTTGAAAATCCTTTGAACATATCAACAACAAAAAAGCATTATATAATGTAATAAATTCATAATTCAGGATACTAAATTATTATGTTTGAAACTGTGACATTTCCTCCCCTTAGGAAGGTTGAACAAAATAGTTTTTAATAATAAAACATCTCATGCCAAAAGCTAATTAAATTACAACAATTTAAAAAAAAATAATAACTGAACTTTTTAATCTAAACATTCTGAATGAATATCGTTACAATTGAAATAAATGCAATGATTCCTTTAAAAGACGAGCATGAACTTTTTTGAATATTCGTTTCTCCCTTTGCCTTTCAATAAATGTATTCATATGCAATGGATAGATATAAAATATAACAAATTCTTATCATTGAAAGAGATATACAATAAACTAAATTATGTTTTGCAATCGCGTGGAAGGCTTTTTTAGTTTATTTACTGATGATATTATTTAGATTGTTGATATAAAGATGGTTGCATTGATAAGGTATCCTTTTTGTTGATGGTACTCCACAATTCATTTTACATTTAGACACAAACACTAATAAAAATATAAACCACATTTTGCGACGGTTGCACATATAAGCAGCAGCAGGCCTCAACATAACATTGTGACAAATACAAAGCGTGGTGTGTGTGTGAAATTTCTACAAATCTACGAAAGGTTTTTAAGGGTACATGGGTTTCTAGGAACCCTCAGACCCGTATCTGGCTAGAAAGCTCAGTTGATGACATGATGAATTTTAATTTTCATGCTGATGAGTAGGTGCATTGATATTGGTCGAACGTCGGTGGGTCGAAAGGCGAGCCTTTGAGGTTAAGATCTTGGTTTCCAGGTTTATTTTGATGACAGGAATCTGGGGGAAGAGAGAGCGTCTTCCTATTGGATGTTTAGAAGTGAGGATAATAGCTCAGAATGGTTGCCCCGGGGGGTGAGAGTGTGTAGTGGTGTGTGTGTGAATTATCCCGAGATCTTCTGTATTTATACAAAAGCCAACCAGAAGTTCAAAAACTCATTTGATTTCCGAAGATAACTCTTGTGATTGGTCCAGATAATCGAATGATATGGCTTAAATAATAACTACTCTAAATTCAATGACTACATAATTTGCAAGTGTTTAAAGTTATAATTACTTCCGTTAGGCGGGAAGTTAACAATGGATTATTTACATGAAGTCTTGGAGGTTTTATTACCATTACAACTTAAAAAGATATTAAGATGAAATTAACGAGAATTATTACATATATATATATATATATTATAATATATTACTATTGCTAAAGTAAATTTCCTCCTACAATGAAAAAAAAATGACAAAATCAACCATCTTTAAAATAAACAAATTCGTAATTTTAATTATTCCTACCGTTATCTTTAAATTAGTAAAGATTGGAATTGGAAGAACGAAATTAAATATTAATACTTACTGAGGAATTTGAGAGACTTATAAATAATTTTCATAATTTTGATAATTTTTTAAGTAGAATTTTGTTTAGGAATAGATAAAACCTCTCAATTGCATGTAAGATATGTTTCGGATATGGTTTAACCAGATTACTGTATATTCACGATACTGCTGTTTCCCCCTTATCTGATATACCCTTTGCACAATAGGAACTGCTGATCAATCAGAGAAACGCTGGCTAAATAATTAGAGGTGTTTCTCTCGCTAGAGCAGGTAGAACATTGGTTTGAATTGATGAGAAGGGGTAGTATTTAGAGAGTACAATAGAGATGAGAAATGCAATAAATATTTGAGTTACAATGAAAATGTACAGAAAATCGTGTTGTTAATAATTTAAAGTTATTTCTTAACTTGATTGTCATTTTCAAGACTAGATAATACAAACGTCTATACAGCATCCCTAAAATCTGGTGATGAAGTTTTTGTGTCTCTTGTGCAATTGAATATCTCAACAATAACATAAATGAGCTGTAGAAGTTTATTTTTACTTACAACCATGATATATAGGGTCAAAAACAATATAAGTCTAGCTGTAACCAAGGAATATTGAAGGATTATTAAAGTGAGTGCTGTATAGCATTATCATTTCACGTACTTCTTTTCGGTGAAAAAAATGAATAAATTGAGTTACAAAATAGAAAAAAACGAAGTACTAAATACGAACATTTTTATTTCTTTTGTATAATTTGAATATTTTTATTATATATAAAAGAACAATTTATTTCAGTAATACATATTTTTTTTCCAGTTTAACAAAATTCAAAGAATACTTTATCAAACATTAAATTTGGTAATTATTTTAAAATTTGAAATAGATTTTTGTATATTTCACTTTATAAAATACGGTGCTTCAATTAAAAATGTGTTTTATACATAAAACTCGTAAAATAGATCAACAATAAAAATAAAATTCTTCTGCTTAATGTTTATACGAGTTGTTTCGAATTTGCTTGTTAAAAAAACACAAATGAGAAAACAATCAAGATGATAAATTATGCTAATTATAAAAATAGCCTTTTTTGCTAAAGGTTTCACATTTTTAAGTTTGAAAACGAAGTTTTCCTGTTAAACATTTTGCTATTTCTTCCATTTTTTGTGGGGAAAAAAATTTATTAATGTTAATTAAAATTCTTTTAAAATCTTCTAGAATAATGAATTTAAAAAAAATCTAATTAAAGTAAGAAAAATTATAAACATTAAATTTACGGGGAATTAAATTATTCTATGTAATTTCTTTTATTTATCTATAACTCTTACGATGTTAATAACCACAATTGTTGGATTCCTATTATCTTATTAGCTTAATAAGAACCATAATTGAAAGTATTGCTTTTTTATTGTATTTTAATCTTAAGAATTACAACACATTATATCAGATTATCTTAAAACGCGCTTAGGCGGAAATAGTTTATCGGCTTCATGTGTCTTGTATGACCAAGGGTTCACATACGGAACATATAAGACTAACTCTAATAAAACTTAAAATAATTCCATACAATTCTGTTGTATAAGTAATATATAATATCTTACATTACGGGCCTTGGGTAGCCTACTGGTTTGAGCATTGGACGCCAGACCGGAGGGTCTGGGTTCGATGCCTGATGATACCAAATACCACCGAGTACACACGGAGTACGTGCTCGTTAAATCAATGGGTCCGAAAGTCTTGTGGGCGATCACAGCAGAAACCACGAGTGCAGAGGGCTGGAGAATATCTCCCTTTCCCTTCAGTTCCATGCCTAAATTGTGGAGGTGGAGATAGGTGGGGACGCCATCTGTCGTTCAGAAGTCCAACCTGTCTCAAAGGCTCTGGCAAATTTCATTCCTTCCCTTCAAGAAGGACACGACAACAACAATATCTTACATTGTTCCCGATTTATTGTGTAATGAAACTGTATAACTGTATACTTCTTTATGAATCCTCCTTACTTTGTGATATAGTGTAAGTGTATTTTAAACCTTCAGGGTTCTTAAAATACAAGGGGTATTTTGACAAGCGATATCTTAATCACAATTCATTAAAAATTACATCGACATAAGGTCTAGACTTAAAAGGTAATGTAACAATATCATACGCATAACATGTAATAAAAACTCAGTTTAGATTACACTGACTTTAGTTCAGTTAAAAATAAAAGTTGGTCAATATAAAATTCCATCGGTATCATATCAGCATGCGATAAAATGCTCACATGCTAGCGAAACACGTAAGAAAACTCGACATAATAAAAATTGAAATGGATTTTATAAAGAAACATTTACAAAAACTGAAGTAGGAAATAAATTGTCTGCGTAAAAGGATTTTTTTTCCATTCAGAATCATCAATCACAATATATAAACGGAAGCAAGGTTGACAATGCATGCATAAAGAGTCGAATATATATATCCGGAATACCACTAAAAATACTTTGAGCTTGTATTTTCAGTCTTCCTTACCATGAAATTTTTTGAATTGTAAAATAAAATTTAGATCTTGTTTATAACTGAGATTTGGAATTCTGTATAAAATGTAAGCATCTTTTTGATAAAAAAGATATTTAAAGTTTAAATCCAATTTTCTGCAGTAGCTGAAAGGAATGTTATTTTATTTCTAAACATTAAAAGCATTGACAACACCAACATTGTTAAAAACTTCAATACATGCATAGCACCAAAAATTTGTATTATATGCATGAGGTTAAATATTTCGTGTCCACTTGATCTGAGATTATTAATGTAGTTGAACGTATAAATGTTTTATAAAATTCTACGTAAATCCAGTGTTATATTTAAACGACATAGATTTTTTTTTATCTTCAAGAGAAAAATACAAGAGAATACTTTTTTTAAAAAAATGAAAATCATTAATTTACATTAAAATGAAGTGGCGTAAATAACAACTGTTGTGTGTAAATAAGATCCCAAGAAGGCCCCCTCATGTATTGGAAATCTTACATTACAAAGAGAAAGGAAAACTTTCTAAAACATTCATTTATACATTCTTTTGGTAAAAGAAAGGGGGAAAAACTTCTATAAAGTAATCCACTCATTTCATTATTGATTGAATGATTGAAGTGTCCCTTCAGATTTACATTAAAAAATGGATAGAGAAACGGCTAAAAAAGCATCTCGTAAAGTAAAAAATGGAAAGAAAATAGAGTGATAAATCTCTGACTTTGTATACTTAAAATGTGTATTCAAATAAGTTCATTATTTCATTCTGCAAGTTCATTTCTGACCCTTCAAATATGACACCGGAAAATTTGGAATAAGTTTTATGAAAAGTAAATGCATTTTCAGAAATTAAATTAATTGCTAATATATGATAGATGAAATGAAAACAAAATTGCTGCTGAGATATGAAGTACTTCATACCTCAATTGTTGGTTTCTTCACATCTCTCTCTTGTTGGTTTCATGTGTACATAATCATATATATATATGTACTAAGTCTGTTAAAAATTATCAAACCACAGTAAGATTGTAAAACGGAATAGCTGTGCCTGCACAGATTAAAGCACATGCTTGAATTTCTTCCATTTGATCCAGTGTACCAATCATTGCAGACCGTTGAATGAGGTGCTGTTATACGTGTTCGTAGAATTTTTAATTCTCTAAAGATTACAGAACGATTTAATCAGAGGTACTGCATCAAATTTTTGTGAAAAGCTTGGTGATTTTCTAAGCGAAACAATTCGTAAGATTCAGGAAGTATTTGGAGACGATGCTATGGGGGGGGGGTCACACAAATTAAGGAGGGTGATTTAAAAGTGGCCGCAATTCGGTAAAGAATGACCATCGTTCTGGAAGGCCACAAACTGCTCGAAATGCATCTGTTGTTGAAATATTGAATAATATGGCAATGAAAAATAGTCGTTTAACCGAACAAGAGACTACTGAACAAATGCAGATCAGCAATTCTCTGTTATCATGCGTAAAAAGGCTGTGGAATTTGTTCCCAAACTTCAGTCGATTGAACAGAAAACTCTGTCTTGCAATTGCGCAGGACTTACTGGACACTTTCAAAGTTGAAGCTGGCTTCTTGAGACTTCTGGCTGTTCCCGGAAATGAAAACTCCCATTTAAAAGATCCCATTTTCAGAGTAAAGATGAAATAAGGCAGAACGCGACTTCGGAGTAGAACATCATTCCAAAAAAAAAAACATCTTTGCCGGAACCTTTGAAGGATATATTACTTCTATCTTCTTTTATTAAAAAACGTGTCCATTCAAAATGCTCTAAAAGTTTAGAGATTTATGTTACGTGCACGTGCCTAACGGGATATATGGTAGTAATATAAATACAAAATAAAATAAAATTTATTTATCTTTAACCTAACGATTTATATTCTTAGTACGCTACAGGATAAAGTCGATTAATTTTAACAGTGTTATTGTGTGTTTTTATTGTATAAAATTTGTAAATTACACTTATTACTCCTTAAAATCTTTTCCTTATATTGTTAGTATGAGAATTTTAAGCAGTTACAAAAAAAGTACCAAGAAACCTCTAAAAGTTTCAAAAAATGAAAAGTTAAGTTTTTTTTTTGAAGTAAACCATCCCTCTGTCTCCCGACTATATATACTTAACGCGTCCACAAAAAGTAAAATAAAAAACACTACATAAAAAAGTTAATTACAAATTGCATTGATAAGGTTAAAATATAATTTATTGCTATATTTTGCTTACAGTATGCCTAATGGAGTGCACATCATGTGTTTTTCATATTATCTACGATAATATAAGGTTTGAAATTATATGTTTTATGAGCACTTCTCATAATATCTCGAATGAAAATAGTAAAAAAAAAAACTTAAGTCCTACTTTTACGAGCCCTTTGCCAGAATGATCATAAATCCAGGGAGATCCTGTATAACAATATTGATGTGCAGCACGCTGAAATTATATTCAATGGACTATTTGGATGTTCTATCATCGAAAAAGATCAAATTTTTTAATATTAAATTTCGGCGTAAATTTTCAGCTTTTTAAATTCCATCATAAAGCACACATTAATTTTATCTTCCAATATTTGTTGTATAGTCCTTCGTATTGCTCTATAGTACATTAATAAGCAAACACTCACCCATTTTTGATGCTCATTGTTTTTCTCTTATTCGTAGCTATATTAATATTTTATTATGTGGTCTGAACAAAATTTGATGCTTTCATCACTAGTTATTATCCATATGTTATGTATGAAAACGGTATTTATATCTTTATTAGAAAATTTTTTGCTTAAACTATACAAAAAAACTCTTGTTACAAATTCTAGTTTTTAAAAGTTTCGAAATTCAATCAAACATATGTTGTACTTTTATATAGAATTGTTTTATAATTTAATTCCCATACGTTCAAATTTCAGTTTCTATAAAATATTTCTTTAGGATAGATTTTATATGTTATGTATGATAAAAAAATGTAATTTATATATTAAGAGAATAAAATCCTTTTTTTCCCTTCTAAATCATAATAGAAAATAATACAATGCTGAACCTTTTATAAAAGTAATCTCCAAACCGTTTTGAAGAATTTCTTAAAAATTCTTGCTTTTAATGCATCTACTCTAATCACTGAAAAATATTTTAAACTTGTATTATATCAGTAATATACCTCAAAAGCGCTTGTATATACACAAAAATGTTTTTTTTCTATTAATTTCAAATTCCTAACCTTTGCTTTACGATTTACTTTACTTTGATTTTAATGCTAAATTTTTCTCTCTTTTGAATTTAAAATCTTAAACTCATATGCTTCAAGGAATATAAAAATTTTATATAGTTAGATTAAAAATGAAGAAGAAATTTCCTCATTTTAAATTGTTCTGTTAAAACCAATTTAATTGAGTCGTTTGTGTACAAAATGCACTTATCTTAAAAGCAATTAAGATCATTTGGAAATAAATAGAATAATGCATATTGAAGGAGCAAAAAAAATTATAATTCTTGCACAGTAAAAATATTATTTTAAAACTCAATTATTCATAATGAATTTCATGAAAAACATTCTTAAATTCTTTTAATTTGCAATAAACTTCATTAGAAGGATTAAATTAGCCTTGTGAACTGATTAACAAAAATATTTCTGTGTTTGTGATCATTCAACGGCATTTAAGTATACTTTTTTCTTCTTTTGATTGAGAAATGTAATATAATTAAAAAATAAATATAAGCACATAATTCATAATGTTTGAAAAAATGCTTAAAGTTTGAATTTTTAATTCGAAAATCTCAAATGTTCTGTATTGGCATAAATTTATGTTTCTTTATTAATCAATTATGTTTCTTTATTAATGCATAAGCAAATTGCATAATTAAAAAAGATTTATTAATCAGATGCATTTAAAAATCCAGGGTAGATACAATATATATCTACAGTCGACTATTGTAGATATATTTAAAAAATTACAAAAATTGCAATATATTAATTTATTAAAGTTTTCGCCGTATATGCTAAAGAATTTCTATTTAAGGTATCCGAGTACGATCGGAACCGTAATTTTACAAAAGAAGCAATTTTTTTTAAAAATTTAGTATCACTAACACGTATAAAATTGTTTTTAGAACATTATTGTAATAAAAATTAATTTAATGCAATATTTTGACAAAAAATGAAATTTCAAAACATTTTTCTTTTATCAAATATGCTCTATACTAATTATATGTTGCTTATCAATAGCGAAGACTTCTTCAGAAAGCCTGAAGTAGGATTTTTAAAAAATTCACATTATTTTCAGTGTTAGAACCAACTGAAATAATAATTGGTGTTCTTTTATTAAAATTATTCCACTCTGATGAATTAAAATATGGATAAATCAACTTCTAAATTACATATTTCAAAAGTCCTGATTCTGGTCCTGTACAGCTGTCTGAGCTTTATATAGGCAAAACATTATTACTAAAGAAGCATTTTTCATAAAAGGAGAGTGTTTTGAAAATATGTTATTCTTTCTTCATTTTTTCCTTATACATTGCATTTAAAAATTTTTTTATTGTAATAATATTCTGAAAATAATTTTATTCTAGTATTACACTTTTACTAAATATTAAATAATATTCATTTTTTACACATTCTTGTAAATGTATGAGTTTAATGTATCCGAACGTAGTCGGATACATTAAATTGGAAAAATATGATAAGGAGCTTGTATTTTTGAATGAAAAAAATTGACAAGTTTTTTTAAAATATAATCTAAAATATTTATACTAGTGTTTAATTTAATTTTTACACGTAAAGGGAAAAAAAACACTTTCTGTAACATAGATTTCCCGGAAGGAATGCAACAAATTTATCTGGAAGTATAGTTGAAAGCCAGTTTTATAAAGTAATAGTAACCGTAAAGTTGTTTGAAGTTCAGATAAAAAAATGACTTGAAGTGTGGAATTCACGTTCCGAATAAAAGCCCTATAAAGCTCTGAAAAATTGGAAAATTCCAATTTCAGAAAGAAGTGCTGACACAGGAGGTCCATCTGTTATTTGACATTTTATTGTATTTTACCTATATATATAACTCTAGATACGAGTTCGATTTGTGAGAGTATTTCTTCTCAACCAGTTTAACTTACTTTTCTTTGGAGGACTGAAAAACTTGCTTCGTAATATTAAAGCATAATTTAGGTTTGAAGAAATGTGATTTTCGATGCGTGTGGGATAGAGTTTTTATGAGAAGCTTCTTGTTTTGGAAAAAGAGTTGCAAATGAAATAATATATACTGCGTTTTTAAGTTTAGGAGATGTAAAACTCCACTATTTAAATGTAATTTAAAATCTTTTATTTAATTTTTCACCAAATATTACGAAGTCATTGTATGTATTTATAAGTTATTTAGAAAATACTGAATGAATTAAAAATGGAACAAAATAGATATTTAAAATGCATAATTTAAAACATCTTATCATTTAATAGTCTGAAACAGGGGTGTCAAGCACGTCGCCCCAAAGAAAGTTTTTGCGGCCCGATCAAAATAAATTGGCTCTTAATAATGTTTATTAAAGTAACAAACTGCAACTCAGAATAAAAATAAGTTAATTAAAATTCGTTAAACGCTTTTTTAACTATACTCTTTTTTTTCTATTATTAAACAAAATGTGTACACTTTTTTAGACAATATTTATTAATTCTTTTTGAAAATTAAAAAAAACGTTGCCCTGAACTTAATATAAAGTAGAACTTACGGCTCGTTACATCATATGAGATTGACATTCCTGGTGTAAAGGATTGACGATTAAAATTGTAATACTCTTGAACGGAAAATAAATACCAAAAATTTACTTAGTGTACGTGTACGTATACAATATAGTAGGAAGAAACCATACTTAAATTCGTAGGCTATTTGGGGAGAGGGGGCAAGGCTTTTAGGCGTTATTTGGAGGGGGGGGGGATTCGTTCAAATTCTACATGACATTCATTACGACTCTCCTTATCTTATCCATTCCATATTCCTCTCCTTATCTCATCCACTTTTGAATTATGTAAATTATCTGAAAATTGTGCTCAAACATATTTTATAAATCTTTGAAAATTTCTAATGATATACGCTAAAACGTCTAACGCTTTAAGCTTCATTTTTATTCCGTGAAAAGGGGGTTACAACGTCTGCTTTTACTACATCTACAAATTATGTTTTGGGTTATTACACTTAAGAATAGATTCCATAAATCAAAAGCATTTCTAAATATCACATTTTATGTCCTAACATGCAACATTTTGTGCGAGTTGTTATACGATGTCTGTACTTGTTTCGAAAATAGAGGGATCAAAAAACAGAAAATCAAACAATGTGTTTGAAATTTGTCGCTACAAAAAACAAAAATCTATTTCCTCTTTATAAGGCTTCCTCAAATATACTGATATCAAATCCATCGAAGACTTATGGCTTCTCAAAAGTCTTTGTTTCATCAAGGTAAAGTAAACATTCTAATAATAAGCATTGTCTGGGACAGCGAAGTATGTCATCATCAGACTCAATTTCCTTTTCTTACCTCCGGGAATATACTTTGCTTCAACCTACTTGGATAAAATTTAACCGAATATATGTAAAAATACAGTTTTCGAACAGAAAGTTTAAATTTTTTCTCAATGGGATCTTTTTAGCGAAAATATTTAATGGTTATTTAAGATAATTTAATTCTTTTAAACTACACACACCTACATTTTAAACTCTTAGAGAGACCCAATTTAATTTCCCCCTGCATTTGTTCATTCGTATAGAAATGATGGTGGGGTTTCCCCAACCTTCAGTGTACGAGAGTTAGAAGGAAAACTAGCCATAACGAAAACAACACAGTTTATTTACAAATTTCAACAACGACACAAATTTAGCAATATAAGTTAAGAAATGCACCAACTGATAAATATGGGAGCAATAGCGAAGTAGACGAGATAATTGGAGATGTAATATAATAAATTGATTCACTTAAACTTAGCCATCCAGGCAATACACCTTATAATACACCTTCTTATAATTAAAGATAATTTCTAATCTAATCCAAACCGACCGAATCCGATTTAACAACTAATTTCCCAAATCGTCAATCTTAATATTAATAAAATAATCTACGAAGTTCTCTCACCTAACTTTACGTTATCTTACTTTAATCCTCACTGCTATCCTTTAGCTTCTAACCTCTCTCTCTTTACCGAACCCGAAAGCTAATACTTAAATACATGACATAATTTACATATATCGAATCTTCTTCTTCGGGAGGAAGTTATCAATTAAATAATATTTAAAGAAAGTATTTCCCCAAGAGGATTATTAGGAAAAACGCCGTTACAATATTTCAAATTTAGTATAGTTAAATATTTTACAATATGATACGAAACTCAAAAATTAAAAATATATCAAAATAAGATTCCAACCAACGTACATTTATAGTTTTTAGAAATACAATGCATAACAATTAAACTTCTCTATCCATTTACTTTCCTTTCTTAAAGTGAAAATATGTGAAGCACTTTTTGAAATAGAAAAAAAATATTTTTATACAATGTAACTACCTTTCGTGCAAACAGAAAAATTCTTCACTTGAAAAATGTTTTTCTCTGTTATAAATGTGAACATTTTCTGTGGAATAGAGAGAGAAAAATGGAAAAAAATATAAATCAATGATTCAACTTTTGTATATAAGTAAAAAATACAGTGAAGTTTTCTGTTTCCTCAGTGAATTCATAAGGGAATTCTAGCCAGAACGACGTGTTTTCTTTTCTACAACTACGCCAAAAATCTTCGTCTCACATGCAGATCCAAAAAGTTCCACTTGCTGTTCGCATGGGGATACAGCATCCACATTAATACTGTGAAGAATATATATTTTTTTCTGGTTTGTGACAAAAAAAAAGTGTCAAGAAAAGTTTGCCTTTTGAAATTTCCCTGCAACTGAAGACTACTCCCATATACGCAGAAGGGAGGTTTCTTGCCTACAGAATAATTTAAAATGTTCTTGAAAGTAGAGAGAAAAAGCAAAGGAAAAAAGGAAGGGAAAAAGAATGGTGCAAAACTGCAGGATTGTACCACAAAAACAATCTACTTTTAAAAAATACTAACTAATTGTATTGAAACAAAAACATTCCATTAAAAAACATGAATTCATTTTGTTTTGTAGTAAAGAAAGTGATATCTTGTGTTAATAATGAAATATTTTAAAAACCAAGAACGGTTAAATGGATGGTACTTGCGTGTGCTGAACATAAACAAAGCAACGGTTTTACTTACTTTAACCGTTATTTTTTTGTATGTTTAGCTTGGTTGTCTTTCAAGCAAAATTGCGTGCTTTAAATTTAAAAGTAATATATATATATATATTTAACTTTTCCATATATATATATATACCTAAAATGTTAGATAAATTTAGAATTGATAAATATTTAATACGATTTTTTCTCACCAGTAATTAAATATTTGTTGATGTAACTTCCATTTGATTCAATAAGAAAGAAATTTATTGTTGTTGAACTTGATGAAATAGAACTCAACTCGATAAAATATATCGTACTTTGTAGTAAACGTATGAATTTTTACTATATAAAAATATATCTTGAAATAAATCTTCTCTTTAAGTTTATGATTGATGACAGTAAAAGACAAATAAAAATTTCAACTATTTACATAGTAAATTTTAATATGTTGAATAATACATAGAGTTTACAAAATTAAATAGCGAAAACAATAATATTTTTCACCCCTTGATTTCCAATAACCAATAAGATAGATGAAAAATTAAAACACTCTACATGTTAAAGGGATTATGCAATAATATAGAAATAAGAAATATATTACTGCAATGGCTATGTGATACTTTGGGTTATTTGCAAAAGTGGTTTTACGTTTGGCATTTACGGAATTATTTTGTGTTCATTATATTCACTCTCTCATTTATATTTCATTCATTGGTTTAAACCATTTGCAACGAAATAAAATTTATAAGAAACTTCAATCGAAAAATTTAAGTTTCTTTAATTTACCTACATTTTCATATCAATCACTGATTGGAAAATATATTTATCTAAGAGGATTTAAGCTAATTAACAAGTGCCATAATTTTTTATGATACATCGATATAAAATACAAATAATGAAGCAATTGAGAAACTAAATAAAAAAATTATTATATAAATAAGATTGAAAGCTTTTAAAATTATTAAATTATTTATCATGAGTTTGGAAAATTGTTCAATACAAATCAAACAAATATGAAAACTTTAAAATTAACATGAATCAACGTAGCTATTTATTAAAATTATATTATAAAGTGGAAAAATCTCATACTAAATTTGTTTTTATTTTTATTAGATATAAATCATTATTGCAATTATAGAATAAAGCTTTCAATAGAAAAAAGTCTTTTTACAGAAAAACATAATGCAAAATTTATTTCAGTCGAAATGGGTTTTCTTGGTATCTAGTTATAATACAAGAAAGACGCATAAATTCAATGTTAATAACACTTTGGAGAGTTTATTTTCAGAAAAACAAAATATCAAATTTGATATAAAAAGATTATTCGCCCAACCTTTTATCAATTATTGGGGAATTTATTAGGGAAGGAAATACAAAATAATGGTCTTAAGCTGAAATTATTTTTTCCAGCAATAATCATAAGTTCTTGATATATTATAAGACTTTCTAAACCAAATACCTTAGTCTTAAATAACAAAAATACGAAACTACATTGTAGCTAAATGTCTATGAATTTAATGCTTAGTTGCAATTCACCAGGCAATGGTATAAAATATAGACGTTGAGTGCTGTTGCAATGTCTATCTTCTCTTCCGTGTTAACATTTTTTCCCCCTTTGAACATCTGGAAATAGTCTGGACCAAACTATCATTGTATGGGATTACATTAAGATCTGCGATACAAGGGGATATTTAGTGAAATAAATAAATAAAACCGCAATATAGAGAGAGTAAAAAGATAGTAGAATTTGTGTTAAGGATGGTTTACCGTTTATATTTCTCCCTATTTTACACAGTTTTCGTAAGAAAATACGTTTAAGATGACTATTTTTTTAATCACTGTAAAATAAAAGTAGTTTGGTGGGACTTTGGATTTAAACTTTATAAAATTTGTTGCATATTATAAAAACTATAACAGATTTCTTAATAAAGTCAAAAACAAGAAGTGCATTAGATATACCACTGATGAAAAAAAGTTAGATGCTAAATACACACGTACGTAGACACACTCATTCATTTGAAGAAAAGAATATTCAGCTACGTTTGATCCAAGGACCTGAGAACCCCATGATAGAATTCTGTCTTGGCCTTCTGATTTTAGCTGGGCAACATGGAATGACCTTCACGTCTGGTGTGACCCTACTGAGAGTAAACTCTCAACGCACTTCACCCATTATGTTGAGGAGCAACCTCCAGGCACAGTGAGGATGTTTCAGGAATTCTGGAGAAAAACACAACGATAGATATTAATGGTTTCTGAGACTGACATTTTGAGGATAAAATTTTTACAAAGTATTTCAAATTGTGATTAAAACGTAAAAAAGTATATTGTGTACTTCGAACGACCGAATTTACTTACTTGCCCTGATTGCACCGTCTGTCTTCGTTGTAAGGTTTCTATATTGCAAATATTTTGCATCAATACCACTATTTTTTGCAAACACTAAGTAAAAAATACTTCAACAATAAATATGCGAAGAAAAAGACAAAATGATGGAGAAACAGTTATCGAGATAAACATGGTAGCTCTACATCTATCACAAAATTCTTCAGATTTTTATTTTATTTCAGGTAGTTTTTGAATTTTTAGTGACGTATAAATTAATGGATTGATTAAAGGTGTGAATGTACCATAATATCCGGCGTATAACGCGCACTTTTAACACAAAACATTAAATCAAAATGCGTTATACACCGGGTATTAAAATGAGAGTTTTAATAATAATAATAATGATAAAAAGATTACCATAGAAAAAAATTAAACTTCTACGTATATCGAAATTCTGTTTATTTTAAAAAAGGACATTCCTCATGAACTTGACGGATTGTAGTTCTAGAAGTGGACTATTTTTTTCAGAAGCTTGGAATAGTACCTCGAATATATAAATTACTTCAAAACATAAGATCATTGCATAGGTACATTTCAGGTTCCTTTTTAAAAAGGAGTGCTCGTTATACAGCGAATATACCTCAAAATTAAAAATTGTAGCTTGAAAGTGTATTTGCGAATTATACGCCGGATTTTACGGTAAGTGCAGTACGCAGTATAAGAGAAAGGTTACATTGTTTTCACACACTATTGAAAATTAAGTACCTTATTGGTATATGGTCTAGTACAATTTATTAGTAGCTAAAACAATAGCCCCTTGGGGGTAAAAACAAGTAATTTTTTCTGTAAACGTGTTCAATAAAAAGACCTCAGAATCCAATCAGATGTTTCTATAAATACACATAGTTCAATGATAAAATGATTCAAGTACTGTTGCAATCTAAGTTTTAATTTTTTCTTGGAGTAATGCCTTATGTAATTGATACAATTTAAGTAAGTAACCCATGAATTCCTACATTTTAATTGTAAGCGTATTTTATGTTATTATTCCTTTCAGGAACTTTTTATCGTTCTTTACATATATATCTTATACTTGATAAAAGATGCATTCAATTCTTGTATGCTTTTTACCCAAACAGGAAATCTTTTCGACCGAAAATTTCATTCTACGTTAGACCAAATGTTAACATTTTTCAATAAGAAAAAAAAAGTGACAAAAAAAAGAGGGAGAAGCATCGATCAGATTTTCTCCCTAACAAAAACCCAGCAAATTGTCCCATTTCTTCACTGAATTCAGACGGGAATACTTCTAAAAGCCATGTTTTCTTTTCCTGCAAACATCTTGGCAACTCGTCTGACTCACATTCAATCCCTGCTTCTTCTTGGATACATACATTGAATCTTCACTATGAATCCGGAAAAAAATATATTTTGCTGTCTGTTTTCTTTTATAAAAAAATAGAAAGAAAAGAGAAAAAAATTCCAAAAAAATGTGTTATCCCGTTGAAAGTCTTCCTACTTTTTATACCTGATTCAGTTATGTTGGGAAGAGATTTTCTACCTTAGAATGCCTAGGATTCCCAATGTTACTTTTGGTTGTTTGTGAAGATTCAAAGAAAGTGGAATAAATTTGAAAAAAAAAAGATGTGCGTGCATTGTACTTTTTGCATATATTTGAATGCGGGCACGTATTCAGTAAATTTACATTAATACTTTTTTTAAATTATTTTTTATTTTTTTATTTTTTATTTTCAAAATGCAGAAAACCATTAGCAACACAACACAGTTCTTGTACAAACAAAGATAATCTATAATAACTGCACCCAAATTTGGAATATTTTTAGGTATATATGTACTGAAACATTATTAATATATTCTGACTTTGTCATCCTAAGCTTTCGATCACAGTGCCCCCTCTACTTTATGTATCTACGCGACATAGTGGACCCCACAAGATTTTGAACATCCCTCCCGATTTGATATTGTTGATCAAAATACATGCTCTATTTTACAAATGCTGATATATCAGGTGTAATATTTGAAATCTGCAGTCTCACTAGTGATCTTACGCTTTGCAGACGGTTTTTGTAATTTTTAAGATAAGAAGATGTTGCTGAAAATGTACTTTCACATAAAAAAGTATTAGGAATTGATCAAAATACATGTTCGAGTAGATTTTTTGGGGGGTGTGGGGGGGGGGCAATTTAGTGATTTAGTAAAGTATGGCACATATTTCAATTTTTCCGAGAGACCTTTCAGAGCCTGTAAAAGAGTGAAATCTCAACGTTACATGAGAGACTCCGCAGACGCATAGAAAGGTGCTGCGGACCTTCCAAGGACCACAACTTAAGATCGCCTGCACAAAAGAGCCAAATATTCAACCATAGGACTCAATTTGTCTAAATTGATCTATTTTTTCTGGTATAAAATGTCTTTTACATCATTTCTCCGTAATGCTAAATGAGGTTTTCCTCCACATGTTAAAATGAAATAATAATAATAATAATAATATTTTTTGGAATATTTTGAAATTTAAAAACATTATTTTATAAATAGATGTAGAATTACAATGTTCCCAGTTAATATGAAAGTTAAGGCCTTTTTTCTGTCTGAACACGCGCTTCGTGTATACTTCAAGTTTTCGTACATTTGGCAAATTATTTATTTATACAAATAACAGACATTTGGCCACTAGACCATTAGTCTTGACCTAGTTTTCCAATACTTAAGAACAATAGAGTTGAAAGACAATAATGCAGCAGACTCTAGAGTCACAGGCTGAAGTGTCCTTTAATCGCATTTGAAAAAGTGGGTATTCAAGAAATCATGTCCAGTCAAAAGACGCAATAACGTCACGGTTACAGGATGAGGAAAATCTGGAATGACTGGCTTTGATCTGGTGAGACACTCCCAGGCCTTTCCCTTAGCTTCATTTGATAGGTAAGGGGCTCTTCTTAAATTCTTATTTAAGTATGAGTTTTGCAGAATTAAAAGTCATATGATTATTAGTGGTTTGTAGAATAGTCGTTTCCCCTTCCTTGCCAGGAAATTAGCTGTTTCATTGTCCTGGATGCCACAACGAGCAGGAAGCTACCTCAAGACAATTGAGTCAACCAGAGTGTTGAGAATTTTTCTACATTCATAAAATGTATTGTTGGAGAAAGCCTGCAAAGCAGTTTTGCTATTAGACAAAATATCAGCCCGGGAAAAATGACCCTTCTAAGCGCTTAATCGTTTCAGAGCAATAAACATAGCATCAACTTAAACAGCAAAATTAGTAGTATCTTTTCCAACTGCCTTATAAAACGCAAAATGGTTACAATAGACTCCAACATCTTGCTCAATCATAGATCCATCGGTATAGATAATAATGATCAACTATTTTATTTATTGGTATCAGTTTAACTATGTATTAACTCCATGCTACATCAAATTTAATCATAATCCAGGATATTGTTTGTTTTCTTATATTATTTTAAATCTTTTTTAGACTGTTTTAAGCTCTTTCAAGGGATAGAGTTTCAGACAGTAGTATCCATTTGTTATAG